>MU184638.1:0-15402 GCA_016904865.1 Pissodes strobi | reverse complement strand
GCTGCTTAATTCTGCCGTTCTTTTCCCATTTTAACACATAAACATTAACTTATTTATATAACATACAAACAAAACAATATATACGCATAACGTCTATTTACACAAACAACGAATCTTTTTCTATTTTAAAGCCTATGAAAATGTATTGCACTCCGGCCCAGGTAAGCGCGTATGATTGGCATCGAGGTCCAACTGCGTGGTGTCCTCCCTTCACTGAGCTTCACGGAGAAAATTTGATTCCGTACCCCACTAAACGAGCCGAGTGTCGCGGCTATAGTTTTCTTTAGGCTATGGTTATGTTTTCCGTCGTGGCATTGTTGCGACTGTATGCCGCTGGAGATTCATAAAAAGGATAATTATAATTCTTTGTGGCCACAGTGGAGAGCGACAGATAGTGCTCCTGCTCACTATATGGTACAGTAAGACGAAATGAAGAAAGATACTTATCCCTCTTTGTTTGAATTTTCACACAGTCGCATCCTTTGTCCAAGTTGTTATACTTTAGGAATTTTAGAATATCGTCATCCTTTATATCACGAGCGAAGCCTGAGATGAATAAAAATGACATCCTTAAACCTATTTTCAGTAGATCCATGTTCTCATTGGTTCCTCCCAGCGGTTCAGACCTGACTTTCCTTTTTATGTCGCCGTCATTTATTTGACCGCGAAAATTAGAAGTTTTATCCTCGCTTCTGCTGCACTTCCCAATTGGCTTGTTTATTTTGAGGTGGTTTATTTGAGTTACAGAATTATTTCTAATTTATTTTTATTATTTATTTCTTTTCTGGTATTTATTGATTTGTTAAACAATTATTTTCTTGTATATTGTAGAATTACCGTTCTATAACGCATATTTTTCAATGGGTGATATGATTATTTCGCTGTAAATTTTGACAATCCATATTTTTTTTAGATCATTTCAGCAAGTGTACAGATGATTCGTTGCCCAATCTGCCTCTTTTGCAATGTTTTGGAAACGTTAATGATTTTATTAGATCGGATTTAATTTTTAAAGGAGATGATAACTTTCCTAAATGGACAAAATTCCTAAAAATCAGTAGCTGTACATTGCTAACTAATTCTCAGGCAGTACTGCAATTATGGGGCTATAAAATGTTGTTAATTTTGGTACCAGGTTTAGTAAAAATTGACGATGAAGCCGTTAATACGACTACACCACATAGAAACGGATTAATCTTTGAGCAATTCAAGGAAAAACTTATTGAAGTTCAAGATATTGTTAGTAGCGTGCTCTTAGATTTTCGGTAAGTATTTAGTAATTTATTTACGTTTAAATTAGTTAGCCAGTGCAGTTATTTATTTTAAAATAGGTTCTTTTGCTAGCGTTCTCTTTATTTCCGGATTCTCAAATATGTTTTCCATGACAGTAATTCAGAATAAATTTATTTCAGGATTGGAGAAAGTAGCTGTAAAGTCGAACCATCTTACGATTCATTTACATACACATTTGCTTACTTACTTTTATGGGACGTAATGCTATGCCTTTGTGAAAAAGCATCAACAGAATTGCGGTACCAATATTCTGATTGGCTAAAGTGAGTATTAACTATATTTTTATATATCGACACATAAAGTCTTGCTCTCAGTTTTATCAAGAAACTCCTGTGCTCCACTAGTTTTTTATATTGTGTTATCAATATTTTTAAACCCGTTCTTACGATTATTCGTAATAAAATGTATATTTGTTTTAGAAATGGGCCATTATTTCATCAGTTTCTTTCCAATCTCTTCAGACTTATGCCTACTGAAGTCTTGAAACATGATGAAGGAAAATTAAAATTTTCCACTGATAACTTCTTGAACAATCCAGTGGAATCTGCATGTTATTCCAACTTTTGTGGTAGCGACACCATCGAGAATTTAGCATGTTATTTGTATAAATCTTCTCTCGAGCAATTTCCTGCACTTGTAAGGCAGTGGTGGACTGTTTTGGACATTAAAACTTCACAAATTGTCGAAAAAGTTACAGTATTATATGTGTCGCCTCACATTTGTAACGTGGAATTAAACAATATTGTACAACACCAGAACATATTTAAAAATTTGAAGGTAAGTTTTTATTTTTACAGTAGTTTATGCCCCTGTTTAAATTTGAGTGGGAGATGTGTTTAACATTATAATGTTTTAATGCTTTGCGTGATAACATCTCTAATAAACTATTGTTGTCATTGGCTATTGTTATCATTTGAAATATATTTTTTTCGTTAGTTTTATTTAGGACATGCTTCAAAACTGATGCCGTCACGATTTATGACGTAACGATCAACGCTGGCTTTACAGACTTTATTAGTTGATTTTAGTTAGCCTCTTTCCTGCAGGCAGTTATATAAATGCATAATTTCTTAAGCGGGAGGTATTTTTTATATGTATAATAGAGCTTAACGATAAAAGTATTTTTATAAATAATTATCAACGTTCCATACGTTAGCAAAAGGCGCTCAAGTTGGCAACAATGCACAGTTATTTCCCATAAGAAAAGCATTGCCATAAGGCGCAACGCTAACTTTTGAGCGTGGATTGATCTATAGTGATTCTGTGTAGTGTAATTACAATAGAGCCTTTTTTTTAACTTGATTCTTAAGCTTTTTTTACATGTCATTTGTTGATGCCATAGTTAAAACATTTATTTGTAGATTAAAATTAGCACGGTTGAAAATTAATCTTACTTTTAGGTAAAAGTTATGCATAGTGTCAGAGAAATACAGGCAGTGTATACAGTAGATGAAACTCAAATGGAATTAACAATAACTCTACCCTCAAATTATCCGCTTGGAGGCCCAAACATCAATTGCAATAGACAAATTAGCGGAACTAGTCAAAAGCAATGGTTGCTTCAGTTTAAAAAGTGTGTTCTTCATCAGGTATGTATATCCTATGTCAACAATACAATGCCAAATACCATACAATAATTCAATACAACGTTACACAAATCTATGTATTTCCCAAAATCACATCATACAAAATATTCATAAAATTGAAGGAATGGTGTCCATTAATACAATGTTACACGTTACGCCGTAATGCATAACAAATGACAATTAAATAAAAGTTGTAGTTGGGAAATGCATTAACTGAATATGGTTCAACGTTCAGTAACATCTCTAACATTAACCTTTCAAAACATTTAAACTTTTCCTAACTTTTTATATTATTGAGCATTTCATTAAAAATCAATACAGAAAAAATCAAGGCATCTGTAATGACTCAAGCAAGGGGCGCTATTTTATGTCCTCTTGAGTTAGCATTTGAGTCTGGTTCGTTATCCGATGCCTCAATAATAGACAGGAGTTACTTAACTATATATATTGATTATATCAGGAACAGTCTTACAATATTGATATCTATGATATTAAATGATTTATGATGATACGCAGTTACATTACATTACCAAATATGAACTCTAATCAGGCCAGCGTGTATTGCTCACAAATTATTAAGTTACGTTATTTATGATGTTAAAATTTAATCTGCGAATTCTAAATAATCTTTTTTTCTCGGGTTTCTCGGGAAAAATGATTACTTGATTCTCTTATTATCTTATTTTGCTATGTCCCAAATTTACTGACTGCGAATTTATTTAACATGATTCCGTCTATTTAGTAAAAATTACACTAATGCAATTATGGCATTATCTATTTCGATATGATACGATATCTAGGTACGTGGGCTTGCTCAAATTGCAAGCGATCTCACGTTTTCTACACAAATTCGTTTGGGCGCGTGGAGTAAGTTTCCAACGTATTATCATTATGCTTGTTACGCTTAGTTTAAAACATTTGCAAGCAATCAAAATAAATGTCCAAGTGGATGTAATGTTTACCTTATTAGACTATACAATTTATATTTAGAAATAAATTAACAATTTCTTAATTAGTGTTTGAGTATTGAGGAATCAAACTTAATCAACGGATCTCGAATATCATCTTGTATTACTTTATTGCGTTTAATTTCGTCATAATAATAACTAACAGACATTCCAGAATAAGATATACCACTATTTGATTGAATTTTGTGTGTCCCTTTTAAAATTGATGAAATTTATCGTGATAAACTGACCAGATCATTTCAAAACAGCTTCAGGGAACTTAACAACTTAAATATTTCTCATTATGAATTTATCTTTTACTCAAAGAGCATCCCAATGGGTTTGAGTGAAACAATTATTTTGTACGTAAATTGCTATTTAAGCGAGTCCCATAAGAGAATAATATCTAATTTGAAACATAAAAGTTTTATCGAATTATCAGCCTCGAACAACTCAAAAATAAACAAATGAGTTTCTGGATGTTAATAAATGAAAACTGACTTCGTTATTTTAAATGATACTCTCTATATATTTTCAAAAATATGAGATACCTTTTGACCTCTTACTACCAAAAAAAAAGAAAATGTCTTCTTTTATTTTATTATTATTTATTATTTGAATGCGTATGTGATTGAGATAATAATCAATCATTGGTAGGTCTTTTAAATTTTGCGTTTTAACAACTCGCAACTGATGTTGAAATTGGCATTATTTCTTGACATATCTGTATACCGTTTTTCACATTAACTCTCTATGTTACTATTTTCCACCAAAATACTTTGTTACAATCTAAGGCTTATTTCACCTATAAAATATGTCATGATAATTGAATAAACTAGCCGCTGCAAATATAATGTAATAACTCTGATTATTGTACTTCAGTACTATATGAATATTCCTTATTTAAAAGAAATCAACAACTATACCTTTTATTTTATTATATTCTTCGCATCTTATGATAAAGTAATTTATGTGCTGCGACATTTAAGATTGTGTCAATATGATTTGAAAATGTACAAAATTGTAAGATTTATCATACTTAAATAATTTTCGCTACTGTTCAGTTGTTGAAATACCTTGTATATTTTAGTATACTTCTCAATTACGTATAGCTTGTCTTATTGGCACTTATTTATTTCTCCGATCACTGGGGGTAATAAAAAAAGTCTTTTGAGATTGACTATATTTGATTATTAGCCGAAGCAATGCGGTTTTGCCGCTCTTTAGAATTTCAGTTAAATTATAATTTGTCCATATTTGCGCATCTACTTAATTACGATTTGTCCACTAATTTCCAGAAATTTTTCATTAAAGATATTTTTAACATAATCGGCTATAGTGCCTTGCCGATTTGATTCGAGAAAATGACACCTACTGCAATTATTTGATTGATTGTGATTAAATTAATATGTTTATATAGTATATTTTAAAATAGAACGATGGTGCCTGCTAGGAAAATCTACATGTGCATATAATATAATAATATAATTGTAATACAAAAAAAAAAAACTACGCCGATATACAAAGAAAAATATATAACTAGCTTAGCCCATTTTACATTAATCTTTTAATCTATAAATACCTGTGCACAGTTCTATTTTACTTTTGTCATTATTAATGTTTTTCACCTTCACAGTCTATTTTCTTTTTTCTAATGTTCAATTGTCCGTATTTACTTCCATTACTATTCTCACTTATATCTCTTCCGTACTGTAACAAAACCTAAAAGATAAATGTCTTCCTTTTTCTTCTTCGCCTTACAGCCATTTTGCCTCTGTAGATTATTTGCCTACCAGGCCTACTTCTTTGTGATGGACTGGCAGGGTCGCCATGTACACAGTGATCATTTATAATGTCCCCCCCTCTTAACTTTTTTGTTTTTCGCATTAGACGAAAATATTAAATACAAAAGTTGTGCAGAATAATGTAAGCTATTTGCAGAATACATTTATATATATACAAGGTGTTGCAGAAATGAGTGACAGGTTAAAGTTATATTTTTTTAAATGAAACGCCTTCTATATTGTTAATTTTTTAGGATCTCCTGAGAATTCTGAATATTTTTTCTATAAGATGTCCTATACCTAAATGTAATAATGTTCGACATATTCGCATTTTAAATAGTGGTCTCGTATTGTAGTTGCCTAATTCACGTCCACCTAAGAACTGGAATCTAGAATATGTATTTTTGAATGTAACCGCTTAGTTAAAATGCGAATATGTCGAAAACTATTACATTTAGGTATATGACATGTTATAGAAAAAATATTCAGGATTTTTAGGAGATTCTAAAAAATTAATAATATACAGGATATTTCATTTAAAAATATATAACTTTAACCTGTCACCCATTTCTGCAACACCTTGTATACATATAAATGTATTCTGCAAATAGCTTACATTATTCTACACAACTTTTGTATTTAACATTTTTGTCTAATGCAAAAAACAAAAAAGTTAAGAGGGGGGACATTATAAATGATCACCGTGTAATGACTCAAGCAAGGGGCGCTATTTTATGTCCCCTTGAGTTAGCATTTGAGTCTAGTTCGTTATCCGAGGCCTCAATAATAGACAGGAGTTACTTAACTCTATATATTGAATATATCAGGAACAGTCTTACAATATTGATATCTATGATATTAAATGATTTATGATGATACGCAGTTACATTACATTACCAAATATGAACTCTAATCAGGCCAGCGTGTATTTCTATGGTGTGCAATAGTATGCAGTTTATAAACGGTGTTATAATAATATTTAATAGTTCCAATATCCTGTCGATGATATACGGGGTATATACTTATACAGTTACACATCTCTTAGTGGCTGTATGTTGACTTGGTATGTTACATCCTATAGATACTTCGAGTTTTGGATGTGTATCTCAAAGGATGAAAATTTGTGTATATCTAAGTTCACCCCAATACAAGGGAGCATAATATAAATATGCCACAGAGTGGTGGACTGAACCACAAGAATAAAACAGCTTCACATTTAACTACTAAAACTGTATTTAATACCAAAAGTCTTGCTGTATACTGCATATAGATAATATAGTATGGCAAGCTTTATTCTCTCTTGGTTTTGTACCCACTGACTTTTTTAATCTTCGCTCACATTCACAGCCCGCAGGTCTCGCCTTTTCTCAATGGTATCTATTTTTCATTATATTTAATACCCTGTTACAGTCTCTCAATATAAACCTAAAATGTGGATCACACAACCCTCTTAAATGAATAAGTTATATGATACTTTTTTTGTTTCGGTAATAGAACAGATTGAATAAGGGGAAAAAGTGCATTTTAAATTATGTTAATTAAATTAAATTAAACTATTGCTGGGTGTTTCTACAGCATCTAATCTTCAGTTGTTTAATTTCATTTTATCATTTCGTAGCTAAAACCCATAAATTGGAAAGTTAAAAAATAGGTAATGGTTAACATAATATATGTTAACATCAGCGGGTTGGACATAATTTGGCATTATGTTAGTAAATCCGTATATTTAATTATGTACCTACACGTATCTCTAAATGATCCTGCTGTTGGTATTTGAATAAATAAATAAATCATCTTTCTCTAAATAAGATCAATGTACTTACGTGTAGGTATAACCGCCAGTGTGACTCAGCATTAGTATAGATTCCGTCCCTATTCAAAAATTTAAGTTGTATCGTTGATACGTTAATATGCAAATCTCTCACACTCTTATTGCTAATGACTCCAATGTGATTTCAGTCATTATTTACCTTACAAATGTTTGCCTTTGCTCCCTTTATTTACAATTTTTGTGAAAGTTGAGCCTCTTCAGCCCAATCATTATGTAAGTAATTGCTCAATAATCCATGTTTTAGAACGGGAAAATTTGGGATGGACTATCTCTCTGGAATTCTAATCTAGATAGAAAATTCGATGGAATTGAAGAATGCTACATATGCTACGCTGTTTTACATTCGGGTACTTATCAATTACCAAAACTTTGCTGCCGAACATGCAAAAAGAAGTTTCATTCAGCTTGTTTAGTAAGTACATTTATTATCATGTGGTACTTATAGATTTTGATAATTTATTTTTCATTTTAGTATAAATGGTTCAGCACGAGCAACAAGAGCAGTTGTCCCATTTGCAGAAATTTATTTTAATAATTCTGTTCAAAGTATCGATATAATTATACAAGTTTTAGAAAATTTGTCAAGCGTCTTATTTCAGCATTTTTTTTATCAAGCTAATTTTGATAAGCAGAATGATATATAAGCCCTTCGGGATTATAAATGCAGTTATTATTATTATTTTTTTTTTATTATTATTATTTCTCTCTCGATTCTCGCTTTGAATGCGGGTTTCAAGGGTCATCGGCGGGTAGCAAGATGACTCTCGCTATTGTAGGTTAAGGATCTTCCTGACTATATTGCAGGTAGATAGGGTGACAGATTTCTACATGGTAGTTATGACGTTTGGTTGAATCCCAAGTGATTTGAGGTGAGCAGGTAACACTTTTGGGACAATCCCCGTGGACGATAGTACCAGTGGGACTATAATAAAGGATGGTGTTTGTGTGCTCTTTTAAGTAAGTCTTGTTTTCCGCTGGAGATTTTCAATGTCAATGCCGGTCCATGCTACCAATCCAAACGAGTATCAAAGAACTGAGACGGCATATGTAGCCTTGCAGCGATTTTTGCTGTTAAGTTGAGTTTTTGCCAAACATTTTACCCTTCTAGTAATTTCTTCTATTAGCTGAGCCTTCATTGCGCCATGTGATATGCGTATTGTTTGTTTCATTCTGAGGTACTTGTAAAATTAATCTCCCTTCATTGCCTCGATGTTCTGGCCGTCCCTAAGTTCAAAGTGCCCTGGACCTATTTTGTCTCGTACGATGTTCACTGTACGGCACTTTTCCAGTCCAAACCGCATTCCAATATCCATGGAGAATTGTTCTACAATATTCAACATTTGCTCTAGCTGATTTTTGGTAGCTCCCACAAGCTTTAGGTCATCCATATAGAGCAAATGATTGACTTTCCCTCCTGCCTCGTTGTTGTTTTTGATATTGTATCCATGGGAAGTAGAATTCAGCTGGTGGGATAGAGGGTTCATCGCAATACAGAACCATAGCGGGCTGAGAGCGTCTCCTTGAAATATACCTCTTTTTATTGGTAGGTTTTCGGTGGTAATCCCGGCTTCATTAAGACATATTTCCGTTTGCCAAGATGTCATGGCATGCCTTAAAAAGTTAACAATGTTAGCATCAGTCTTATATATTTGAGGAATCTTTAGTAGCCACTCATGAGGCACAGAGTCGTAAGCCTTTTTATAATCAATGTAAGCCATGTACAGATTCCTACGCTTAGAAAATGCCTGGTTACAGATGACAGAGTCGATTATGAGTTGCTCTTTGCACCCCATTGAACCGTTAGCGCATCCTTTCTGTTGGTCAGCAATGATCTTGTTTCGCTCACAGTGGGCATATAGCCGATGCGCTAAGCAGGTTGTTATCACTTTGTACATTGTTGGGAGACACGTGATTGGTCGGTACTTGGATGGATCCTGCGTGTTTTCCGGGTCCTTTGATAGAAGGTATGTGGCACCCTGAAATAGAAAGCGTGGCATATTAAATTTTTAGGATTGGCGATTACGTCATTAATTAAATTTGTTAATTTTTCATGGGTACATTGAAGTTTCTTGAGCCAGTAGTTCTGTATTCCATCTGGGCCAGGTGCCTTCCAGTTATGGGGATCTCTGATGACGTTTGTAATGTCTGCTGTCGTAAACAGCTCGTCAGGCATTTGGTGGCATTCCTGGGAGGTTCGGCGCTCCTCCGCAATCCAGCCTGCTTCAACGTTGCACTGGGCCGGTGTTCCCAACTGTTCCCTCCAAAATTATTCAACATTGGCACTACTGGGGGAATTTGTTGTTCGATTCTCTAACCCTCGTATTTAATGCTCTGTAGAATGTTTTTTCGGATCGTTGGAATAAGACCTTATTTCGTTTTCTTTTATTACTCGATTTGTACCTCTTTAAACGCCCTGAAAATACAGATAATTTATGTTTTAGAGTGTCAAGACATTGCTGGTGTGTGGTTTTCTGGATCATCACGAGCATGGATTCGATATAGCTTCCAGCCTATGGGACCTTACTCCATTGATGTATTCTTTTAGCCTTCCTATATCTCTTCGTATGTCATCAATCCTAGCATTCAATCTTCTTTCCCAATGAGGTGTGTTTGTGACTCGTCCACTGTTTGCGCGGTTCCCGTTGTTCGTACTTTGGTTCCCAGGATTCGGGCAATGGTCCTTCCAGCGCAGTAGATTAACATATGGAAGTGGTTCAACGTGTTCGCCTGGGTGATATAGTTTGGCAGAATTCGGTAGTTCATAATAGTAAGGGCGATTCCTAGTTTCTTTGAGGGGTTCACCCTAGGTAATGGCGGTCTACTTAATGGGTCAGTGCCATTGTACTCCACAATTAGCTTTCTCATCTCTGAGAGAAGTGCTTCGGTGCCCACATTATCTCTATTTAAATCACGTGCCCCACCGTTCAGCTGTTGTTCTGCTACTTCAGGCGTCCCACCCACCTGTCCAGGATCTCCGTCCTGGTCACCATTTTCGTTAATATCGTGATTCCCATCATCATGATCCTCATTATCTTCGTTGTTATTGTGCAGGTTTAGCAGTTCGCGTTCTACTTCTTGTTTGATGGTGTTAAGTCTCGCAGCTGGGATGGGATTGTTTCTGATGATAACACGATATTGATCTGCTACTCTCTGCTCTGTTACATGCAGCTCTGGATAATTTCTACAGAATTCAGTATGCAGTCCTTGTCGATAGCCGATGGTGTCTCGTCCTAACTGTGTTACACTAAAATAGATACGCATTATTGATTCATTCATGGACGGTGTCCATTTCATGCGTTTTCTCCTGCCTGAGTGAACGCTGGCTTAAGTTTCTGTGCAGCACCCTCAGCTGGCGGTATCTGGGTTCTTTGGTGACACCTGTGTCGTTGTTGTGGTTGTATTATTATTATTATTACTAATTATTATTATTATTATTAATAATAATTAATTATTATTATTATTATGACAGCCTTACGGCTCCCTCGCCGGGAACATTCACTTATCCCAGATATCTTAGATATCACAAACTCTGTGGATTATTATTACTTTTATCGTAACTAACCATTTATAATATTAATCGCTATAATTTTTAAATGGTTGTCTTATAAATGATTGTTCTCGCGACTTCTATAATTTAGAAATTTACCCAAACAAATTGATGAAAATTATAAATTATGTTTAGCTATTTTTTTACCATATAAAATTTTTTCCATAGTATTGATGCGTTAAAAACATTGAATTTTATACTATTAAGAAGCAAGTTAGAGTATAGATGATTGATTTAGTTTTCAATGTGTGCAAAATATATTCTAGAAGTAGAACGGGTTCAAGGAAAGGTCAAATTTTTACATAAATTATCTATAGTATTACCCTATATGCGCCAAGTTGTTTGTAAATTTACGACTAGGATTAAAGTCAAAATACATAATAGGATATAAAAAGAAACCTTTTAAAACACATTTTGCAAATATGGATAATTTAAGCTAAATAGGGTCAATGATGCATCACGTGTTTTCAGTGCACCGTATGCTAACCCAAACTAACCAAAACTACCCCAAATTTAAAAAAAGAAACAAACATGACCTTAAAAAAATTAAAAAAAAAACGCTTGCCACTGACGGGAATCGAACTCGGAGGCAAGTCGAAGCATCGTATCAGAAGCACAGCATCTAACTACTGCCGCCACCAGGCTTGCTACATATGATCCACTGAATCGCAAAGACATGCTGCTCAATAAACTGTAATTACATTCCGTAAGTGCATATGGCACCGATTTACATTCCGTACACGCATATGGCACTCGAAGTTTGATTGGTTGAAATTTTAAATCCAACCAATGGGATAGTGCTAGGTGCCGTGTACATTTACGGAATGTATAAATGCTTACCGATGTCTTTGCGGTGCAATGAATTTTCTGGTGGTTCAGTGGTTAGATGTGGTGACGCATGTCTTCGCGATGCAACCAGTTGTTGGTAAGTCAGCAGATGGTCTGGGGCTAGGGGTCTGCATGGTTGGCCTTCACTTCGGTGACCCGGGTTCAAATCCCGTCGGTTTTGTTTTTTTTTTAAGTAAAGTTTTTTTCTTGTTTTTGGGTTTTTCTTGGGTTAGCACTTGGCTAGTTTCCATTTCTTGAGCCCCGGAGCGAGCAGAGGGCTATATACTTGACAATTGCAGGTCTTTAAAATGGCATGCATTCACAAGTGCACTACGAACAGAAATATCGCGGCCCGGGGTTCAATTCCTGTCGGTTTTGTATCATTTTTAAGGTTATGTTTGTAAAAAGTATTTTTTCTTCATTTTGAGCATGCCTTGGGTCAGTTTTGGTTAGTACCTTTTGTGTGAGCCCCCGTAGCGAGCGGAGGGTCACGCGTGAAGTGAAATAATACATTGGGCTGATTAGATGTCGTGGTAGGTCTAGCTCCAAGTCATGTATATATGATTCCTATGAAACGTTGACTATTATTTCACTTCACGCATAGCCTGCCGCTCGCTCTGCTTGCTGCGGGACGCAACCAAACAAAGCTAACCCAAATTTAAAAAAGGAACAAACATAACCTTAAAAAAATCATCTGCGGTATTGACGGGAATCGGCACCGCGCCGTGCGTCGTAACGCAAAATTCACAAGCACAGCTATCTAACCACTAGACCATCAGGCCTTGAATGTACTTGACCGAAAACAAGCGTCTAGGAATAGACCCAAATTTTCGCTGCGATACCGTGCATGCGTAATATGGCCAAAATGTCGGAATTATCCATGTCTTTACATTCTAGCGAAATTTCTTTGACGCCACGGTGGTGTCGTAGGTAGAGATCAAGAACGTTTAAACGTTCTTGGGTAGAGGTTTTGCCTGTCAGTTCTGCGCTGCAAGTTCAATTCCCGTCGGTCGCGACAGATATTTTGTTACCCTTTTTAAGGTTATGTCAGTTTTTTCTTAATTTTGGGTTAGCCATGGGTTAATTTTGGTTTATGCTTGTTGATTGCGCCTCCGTAGCGAGCAAAGCGGGCGGAGGGCCATGCAAAGCCATAATAATACCTATTATTCTTGTTTCGCCATTGTGCATGCACGGTATGGCATCGAAAACTTGGCCCTATCCCTAGACGCCTGTAACCCGGTTTGTGACCAAAATACCGAAAATTGGAAGGCTTGCGTGCCAAAAGCTCTACACGCATTAGGGTACGTCCATAGTGCACCGCTTCCCGCTAGCCGGCTTTTACTCTACCCACATGGTCAACCTGCGCGATTGTAGCAGGTGGTGGTCATATTGCGACGCGCTTTCTGTTTATTTTTTTTTATTTAAAAGAAAGATGTTAAATGCTCGTGGAGCTATGACGAGTTCCACCGAGGTTGTTCACTTACCGATTAAACCAGATATCAACTGCTTTCCACCATTACCCGGCAAGTCGGAGTGCAAGGCCTTGTAGCAAGCTGTAAAGTAAGCGCGCAATTTGCCCGCTGCTCAATAATCCGGAGAAAGGTTCATTGCACCGAGTTCGTTACGAATCAAACTGGAGATTCCCGCGTTATTCGTGGAACCTGCTGCAAGACACTCACTCGCCAAAGTAAACCTGGCCGGTACATCTGTTAGTGAAGTTCCACCGTCAGGTGAACACGGACGGCCTGTTCTGAACCCTTAGTTCATACCAACAGGTAGAGTGAACCACACAAACCAAGCCGGTTGGACGAATCTCAGTCTAGTAGCAAGTCTAGCTGGTCAAATGAACTATCAAATTACGGGTAAGTAGACTACAGAGTTCCAACTGTTCTAACCGGATGGAAGAACCACAGAATCCCAGCCGGGTGGGTGGACCCTAGGAAAGGAAATATTCCCTAGCGATGGCCACACAAACCAGTGAATCGATTTGTTTTATGTACAATTCTTACGAAAGAATAAAATTTTTAAAATCACATATTAAAAAGGAAAAACCCTATTTTCAGACAAATTCAAAATGAATCCGAGGTTATTAGAAAACATAAAATAAATGGGAAAAGAACACCCGTATAATATATTAGAGCAATCGAAGTGCTACAACTATAACTTAATATTAATTATGAAAACTAAAAAAAAAGTTCAGTTCGCCCAAGTGAAGCCGACATCATCCGTTAAAAATAATATTACAGCATTTAGAAAGGGGAGGAAAAAAAAAGAAGCCCAAGAATTTGGACCGAACAGCGATTATGCGAAAAAAAAAGAAGATGAATAAATATAGTTTTAAATTATACAAAGTCTGGTACTAGATAATATTCATACCATATTGATAAAAGAGTTCAAGTATGGTCCACATAATGAACGGAAAGCACTAAAATATACTGATGAAAAATCGTACTAAACAAATTTGACAAATAAATGGCCTGAACAACCTTCCAATATTAATATCAGATAGAAAGCATATCTCTTCATTTATTTTAATAATTCAGGAAAAAAATCAATCAGGTAAAAACAATGAACGAAAAGATGACGTAATCGGCATTCAATAACGCAATCTGATGGCCTCCCTTTGCAACGAAAACTAATAATAAACAAAACTGCATTACCTAACAATTAACAACCGATTTTCCCGGCTAATTAATAGTTGAAATCAATTACTCACACGAATCGCTAGAAGTTAATTGCACGATTAATTATAAAAATTAAAGATAAAAACAACATTTTCCCATTGGATCAATTCTAACTTTGGTAACTGAATAAAATTCCATGAAATTAGCGGTTTTGGCACTAGTTGCAACTTATTGCTGTGGACAATAGACGCATTTGATAAGGTAACGTAATAATCGATCGTTAAATTTTACAACCGCTGCTAATCCGCTTCAGAAAGGTCAAATAAATTACACTACTTAAATAACGAAAATCTACATTTCGTCAGAAATAAATTAGAAACGATTAATTAGGCCAATCGCAAGACCCAGTGAATAAATAATAATGACTATTCCATTCAAATATAAAAGCCTAAAAGCCTTAATTAATCTCTAATTAATATGACGTCACGCCGATCAATTAAGCTAATAAATCGAGTCCGATATGAATGAACACGATTAATAGAATCAATCGCGACACCCAGCAAATAAATAAAAACTATGCCAACCGAATATAAAAACCTATAAGCCTTAATTAATCTCTAATTAATATGACGTCACGCCGACTAATTAAGCTACTCAATCGAGTCCGATATGAAAGAAAACAATTAATTGGATCAATCGCGAATAAATACAAATGACTAAGCCATCCGAATATAAATGCCTACAAGCCTAAACTAATTCCTAATTAATATGACGTCACGCCGATTAATTAAGCTACTAAATCGAGTTTAGCCAGGGTTGACAAGATGAAAGAAAACGACTTGCAATTTCCTATGGTGCATATGGAATCAACCCTGGTGACCTGGCCTGATTGAAGAAATGAAAACATTTTAATAGTAATGATGATAATATATAATGAAACGACCATAGGGAAATAAAAACCA
>MU184637.1:70459-138025 GCA_016904865.1 Pissodes strobi | reverse complement strand
CCATGAAAAGTAACTTTTCCTCCAAATAAAATATGCTATTTTTTCTTCAAATGTCGACAAATTAATGCAAAAACATCTCTTTTTAATAGTAATAATATCTAATTATTATGAGATAAGTGGGTTCGCAAGGCGGCTTAGACCGGTGTCGGTGAATAGACAGAGGTTGTTGCTATAGTAATGTAACATAAAGCTGTCAGTGGACACTGTCAACAATAATTATTTTTTAAGATTGCGTCTCCGATTGCGTTTTAATTCCGTATTGATAAGCAGTTATTGAGTAAGTTCGATTAAATAATAACCAATTTGTTCCTAAATTAGTGATTTTTAGAAATGCAGTCACAAATTGAGTGATAAATACAAATTGTAGTTTAATAAATCTTGAGTTGCTGACGCTTATTTTGTTGTTTGTTTGTATTGTATCTATGTTGCTATGACAACACTTTTACCTCCGCCGGCGGAAAAGTGAAAAGTAAAGCTCCGGCGGAGGAAAAACGAAACTTCACGGCCGCCTACACAGTCGAATAATGACGGATTTACTGACGTTTGAAGAAAATAATTATTTTTTTAAGATAGCGTCTCAGATTGCATTTTAATTCCGTATTGATAAGCAGTTATTAGAGAGATTTTAAGCCACTTGTGGAAAACGTCACGTTATATCACATTAAGCGTTATTGACAGTAATGCAGTACCTTATTTGCGTGTGTCAAATATTAGTTTTTAGACCACTTCTTTTTCTTCTCCCTTCCCTTCATCGGTGTTTACTTTACTTGTATTTACACCAATGACATGTTTTTATTAAATATTTAATTATGATGGAAGAAATTATTGAAAATGTAATTAGAAGGCGCGATCTTGAAGGTGTGAATCATGATTTGACAAGAAGAATCATTATTAATGATATATTTTGTAGCAGTCCCAAGACCGATTTTTTCTTTAGAGCCTCCATTGCACCTGTCATTCAAACTTCAACAAAATTATACAATTGATAGATACCTATTCACTAATCAGACAGTTGTCTCTGCTTTACCTAATTATAAATAAAAATTTAAAAACAACAAACAACGAATCTTATAATTCATATACATGATACAAAGAATCTTTGTATCATGATTCATATACGTATATGCAACGAATCATAGGTAAGTAAGGTTAAATCCTCAACATTCAACGTTGCCAATAATTATTTTTAATCTGTTTTACTACATAATTAACAAAAAGCAGGGACAAAATGAAAGTATTTGTATACTACAACCACCAGCTATGCATTTTTTTAAATCTAATTAGTACATATTTTAATAACGATTGGATAATTAGTTATACAAGTTGTCTATATTGGGCAACACTGCATTAACTTTATCGCTTATTAGCGTTACGTTTATCCTCCGTCTAATAAGGTAATACGTTATCGGTTAATAGTGTAATCGGTTATGTTTGAGCTACTGCGCATGCTCTGTATAACGTTTAAAGTTTAAGGTAGTAAAAATAAGGGGCTTAAAAAGTCTCTATTGAGTAAGTTCGATTAAATAATAACCAATTTGTTCCTAAATTAGTGATTTTTAGAAATGCAGTCACAAATTGAGTGATAAATACAAAGTGTAGTTTAATAAATCTTGAGTTGTTGACGCTTATTTTATTGTCTGTTTATATTGTATCTATGTTGCTATGACAACACTTTTACCTCCGCCGGCGGAAAAGTGAAAAGTAAAGCTCCGGCGGAGGAAAAACGAAACTTCACGGCCGCCTACACAGTCGAGTAATGACGGATTTACTGACGTTTGAAGAAAAAAATTAATATTTGCAGCAAAAAAACTTGACACTGAAATGTTCATTTAGTTGTCATTACTGACAGTGACAAGGTCTCATACCTTCTCATATTCATCGGGAGGCAGTTTTCGTTGCTTACAAAATATAGCTCCGGTTCGTGCACTGCTCATGCATTGCATATTAGGATCCACCTAAAGATTTTAAAGCTGACACTGGTAAATAGTTTTAAAATATGTAATCTATCTCCTATCCAATTTAAAATAAAATAAAATACAACTCTCTGTAAAAAATAGTCTGTTTGAAAAGTTGCAGATCATCACTATTACTTTGGATTTATCCACAGAAGTTTTCCTTTTATTCAAGTTTTATTTTATTTTGTTAGCCGTTTATTTTATTTTTAATAGCTGCATTTTCTATTAGGCACTATGAATTTTAAGTTTCTTATGTTTTCTTGTACTATTTTTAGTTTATAGATTACGATTTTGTTGCTGTAATACAAAAATAAAGCATGCTTGAACTTCAAACATTATATTTTATTTATATTGAAGTAAAAGCGCTGGATACTGATCATCAATACTCAACTTTCCTTGTTACATTAGATAAATATAAATCAACATTTCAAAAGGATTAATCATGCATAATTTTGAAAAATGCACATTAGCATTCGAATTAAATTACAAAAAAAGCAAAGTTCTAGAATTAAGAAATTAATTAACTACCAAATTTCTGCATACCAGACTCACTGTGATAACAGAAATGTTACTTTAAAAACAAGAAAAAAACAAACTTATACACTGGAAAGTTTTCTGATCCTTTTCGTAATATTATTACTACAGATATCCTTCGAATTGTAGAGGATTATAGTTGAATGACTGTGCTGTTTGGTTTCCACATACAGTTTATCATAATAACTACCACCATATACATTTTGCCAACCTCTTGAAATAACAGTTTTCCTTTTTTTCTGAAATCTAAAAACGCAAATTCAGGTGCCAGTCTTCCAACTTCCCACACTACAGCTATTCACACCTGACTCATGCTTGCATTAAATTCTAATTATTCTTGTGCAGTAATTCCATTTCGATTTGGATATGGCCACATTAGTAATTCTGTAATCGCATAAGCTTTTTCACCATAAATTGTAAAATTTTCACAATTTGGAAACCTTACAGATTCCTCTAATTGATTGTGCAGTGGGTATTGCCTTAGTATACCAGCATCAATATTGCCTCTTATAGCACGAAAAATATGAATCTGGTTTTTTGAAGGCTTGATCGAGGATTAGAGTAATGGAATAGAGGATCATTTTTGGTGCACTGCATTGGCATACTTCCTGAATCTTTGCACGTTTCAAATTTGGCAAATTTGAAAGAGCAAAGACTTATTATAATATCATCACCATATCAATTATTTTTTATAAAAGTGCCATTGACCATAGAAAGAAAGGTTCTGAATCAACTAACCTGTTGAAGTAGCTTAACCGCCTCAATAAAATACAAAGTCCTTCTTATCCTGAAACTCTGCAACTGTTCGTTGACTATCTGTATTAACTTTGCACTCGTTTTCTGACGACATATCTAGGTTGAACTCTCCGTAAAGTTCTGCTCTGTATTTGGATTATTGTTACTCAACACTTCCAATAAGATTGCATCTTCAAAATCTGAATCATCACTGAAGTCCAATAAAATCGATTCGTCTATAATTTTGTATTAAATTTTTTTATGAGATTGTGAAACACCACAATTAACTAAACAAAAGCCACTGGGACAAGTACGTCTAAATGTAGCCCTAATATAATACGTGGTTGCCATATTTCCGTAGGCTTTATGACATATCATTTGCCTTGGCGAGTCAGCGGTTCCATTGTCCTTATAAAGATAACGATGGCGGGTCTTTTGAGAAGTTTATGCTCTCTTGGTTATGCGCAATAGCGTCTTGTGCATATTTTATTTAGTAAATGTTAATCCACGGTTAATCATTTCACTAATATTTATTTTAAACATGGTTTATTGTGGCATGGTCCTCTAATAATTTTGCTCGCTGCGGGGGCGCAACCAACAAAAACTAACCCAAGGCATGCCAAAAATCAAGAAAAAAGGAACTTCAAAAACATTGCCGATAGTACGACGAATGGACACACCCAATACCTAACCACCATTCACGCAAATTACTGAATAAAATTAGTATATGAACTAATCCACTTCGAAAAGGCCAGTAAAATATTGTGTTATATAGAGCTAAAATATGGCAACAACGTATTCCATTCGGGCTACATTTAGACGCTGCTCAAAAACAAGGCTGCCGGTTTCGCTGGAAGATGTCATTACTTGAATTTTTGGCTAGGGTCATAGTTTACTGTAAGCGAATGGTTTTGCGCGAAAACCTGGGGTTTTGCCTCGCAAATAGCGACTATTGCTACGTATTCGCTAACCATAGCGTTGAAATTTTTAAGAACGGCGAAACAATTTTTCATCGTATAATTTCTCTAGGGAATTTGGTTCGGATATAGACAACCTTCCCTTAAAATATCTCCAAAAAAAGAGAACAAGCGAAGTAAGGTCTGCCGAACGCGGTGGCTCCTCAATCACTTCACGATCTCTAACCCAGCGTCCAGGAAATTCAAATTGATGAGATTCCCTGACGGGGAATGTGCTCCCGTCTTCCATCCTACTGAAAAATACACTGCGTCCATTTATTATGGAATAGCTAAAAAAGTACTTGAATTTTAAACGCTTGTATTCTCATCAACTTTTGATCAATCTATTCCATTTTTTGATTATTAGGTAGATTTCCTCTTGGACTACTTAGTACAAAGTGGTTTGCCTTATTTTAAATCTGTTTTATACAGGGTGATGTCGAAAATATCAAGGCATGTAAAATCATCTAAATTTAAAGTTGGTGTTTAAAAAATTCAAAGCAATAAAAATTTTATTTTATTAGCGTGTTGGTTACAAGTTTCTGTTAGGTAGTTCCTGTATTATTTACAACGCAGTGCCTTCCGTGTTACTTCAAAAAAAAAAATAAGATTTCAAAAATAGTGATATTTGCCTATCAATTATGAACTGAAAACGCTTCGTTGCTATAGTGATTTTCCTTACTATAGCAGTTAGGTACATACCTACTGTACGAGTTACAGAGCAGTACCACGATACATATAACAACGTGGCAGTACCGTTCGTGTTAATAAAAAATGCAAACATCGTGATGTAGCCAATTATATTTGGCCTCGTCTCATAAATAAACTAAATGTAGTATCTCCGCCTCTGGCTAATACGTCCACAATCTTGAAAGCTAAGCAAAAAAAAAGAAACCCTCGTACCTGTGCCCAAACCCTGTCGATGATATTTAGTCTTTGTTTTTGTGTTGATACGTTCGCATCGCTAGTGATCGGGAGTGTAAAATTTAGTGATTTTTAAGAAATTAATTAGAACATCATGCCCAAACTAACAAGAAAAAGAAAACGGGGTCGTAGTCGGTCGGTAGAAACGTCAGACATTTATAAAATGTTTAAAATACTGGAGAATAGGCTTGATAGTCTCGAAGAAAAACATAAGATTAGAGCCGGCCATGGTCGTAAAATCCGCCGTCTCTATACAAGTGAAAGTGAAAGTGAAATAGAACATTCTCGGTCTTTTTCTAGAGAGAGAGCGGTGGAAAATTCCACATCAGAGAGTTCATCTTGTGCGTCATCGGTCGAGGAGTGCGAGGGAACCGGTGGAACCACACAGCTGACAGTTGACCCTGAAGATAATATTATCGGAACGGCTGGGACGAGTGGAAATGCTAAAGATATGAATAGTAAGTACATAGCTACAATATTGCACCGGTAAAAATGTTAATTGTAGTGAAAACCAAACTATAAAAAATAGACAGGTTTTTCTATGTGTGAAAAAGGAAACCCTACGAAAACTACTTACCTGTTTGTGATAACAGTTACCTAGTATATCTGTTTGTGATAACAGATTGTCTATTGGGGCGAGCATTACATTTCTTTTTTAAGAAGTTAAACCCTTAATTACCTGTTTGTGACGGCAGGTCGCTTTATTTTTTTTCTGATTCTCTGTTTGTGATAACAGATTGTCTATTGTGGTGAGCATTACGATAAAGAAGAAACTAGCCCCTAAATTACCTGTTTGTGATAGCAGGCCGCTTTATCTATTTCTGTTTATGAAAATAGAGTGTTTTTTGGATGGATATATAACTAACATGTTATTTTTATTTTATCACTTCGCCCTTTCTACGATAGAAAATAGTATTTGTTTGTGATAACAGATACACCCAAAAAGTAGTTCATCGGATTATGAAATTAAGGGCGAAAATTAATGTCTATAATCCTTACCAGGATCTTTACTAAATAGGTAAATTTTCTTGCAGATGAGACAAGAAATAACTTGGATAAGGACATTCTGTCTATCTTGGGAGAGGAAGGGGCAGTCAAGGATACATTTGCCAAACCCATCCAGGCACATGTGGCTTCTCGTTGGGAGAATATTTTGACTTGCGGCCTGGACGAGGAAACTAAAAAGGGTTTAATTGAAAAATATCTGCCTCCAGAAAACTGTGCATTGATAAGGCCACCCATAATAAACCCCGAGGTAAAAATTGCCATTTCAGAAAGCATCATACGTAGAGATGAGAGATTATCTCAAGTGCAACATCAAATTGCAGCAAGCTTAGCAGCTATAGGTTTAGCCTTAACAAGAATACTTGATAAGCAAGAAGTAGAGGGTGCCAAAGAAGATGTGCAGCTATTGAGTGATGCCGGTAGGTTACTAGCCAATGTCCACCACTCGGAATCAAGATCCCGGAGGGAACTTATTGCACTAAATCTTAACAAAGAACTTAAAGAAACGCTGGTGAACACTCCAATTTCAACATTGCTCTTCGGAAATGACCTTGAGGAGCGAATAAAAACTACGAAAGACCTAGAAAAGTCAGGACAGCAATTAAAACAAAAGAAGCTATCCTACATTAAGTCTGCAAGTAGAACTGTTCCGGAAAACTACAGAAGTTCATTCCCACAGAAGTCAGCAGGAGCCAGAAGGAATGGACATCTGACGTCGGCTCCCATCAGGAAGTATTACCCCACCTCGACTCGAAAAGAAACAACTCGCAAGAAGGGACAGTACTCTCGGCAGAACTACTACTCTCAGAGCGGCCAGACCAACAGGAGGCGCTCTCATCGGCCATAGACCTACAGGTTAGTACACATGGTTTACTAACCTGTAGGTCTATGGCCGATGAGAGATTAAAATATTTTTCACATATGTGGCATGATTTGTTAATACATAAGAAAGTGATATCTTATATAAAAGGACTTTCGATTCCGTTTATTAAAAATCCAGTGCAAAATATCATGCCCATTGAAAATAGATGGTCTCAAAAAGAAATTATAATTTTAAAAAAATTAATAAATGATTTATTAAGTAAAGGTGCAATATCAGCTGTCAGGTGACCATGTAAAGAACAATTTATATCAAAAATATTTTTTGTACCAAAACCAGACGGGTCTTACAGATTAATTTTAAATTTAAAAAATCTAAACTTCTTTGTGGAAGACAAACATTTTAAAATTGAAGATACCAAGGTAGTTGCTCGACTTATAGGAAAAGATTTTTTTATGTGCCGCATAGATTTAAAGGACGCTTATCATCTGGTCCCAGTAAGAAAAGCACACCGAAAATACTTGAGATTCGTATTTGAGGGAATAACTTACGAATACAACTGTCTGCCATTTGGTTTAAATTGTGCCCCTCGAATTTTTACAAAAATTTTAAGACCTGTAGTTAGTATATTAAGGAAAAAGGGATACTTCTGGTAGTTTATTTGGATGATTTTTTGGTTCTGGGAAGGTCATACAACGAGTGTATTAAAAATACAGAATTAACTTTAAATATGTTAACACATTTAGGTTTTTTAATTAATCACTCAAAATGTAGTCTTATACCTAGTAACATATGTAAATTTCTAGGTTTTGTGTATAACTCGTGCACAATGGAAATATCGTTACCAGATGAAAAACGAATTAGAATATCTAAGATTTGTGCGAAATTTTTAAAGTTAAAAGAATGTAAAATAAGGGACTTTGCAGTATTTATTGGAAAGCTTGTTTCAGCCTGCCCAGCGATTAAATATGGGTTTTTTCATATCAAGTCATTAGAACGTTGTAAATATATTGCCTTAAAACAAGAAAAGGGATGTTACAATGCAAAAATGAAAGTACCAGAGCAGTTACTTCTTGATATTACTTGGTTCAAAAATAAAATATATTCATCCAATAAAATTCGTTTGTCAAAATTTCACTTGGCGATATTTTCTGATGCATCTAGATCAGGATGGGGGGTTTTTTGTGATGGCAAAAGTACCTTGGGATATTGGTCTCAAAGAGAACAAGGTTATCATATAAATTATTTAGAGTTTTTGGCGTTGTATTTTGGGTTAAAGTGTTTCATTTCAAAGTTATCAAACTGCAATATTTTATGTCGAGTCGATAATACTACAGCTGTAGCCTGTATAAATAAAAAGGGGAGTATTAGATTTACTAAATTAAATGAGATAACAAGGAAAATTTGGAAGTTTTGTGAAATTAGAAATATTTATATTTTTGCCAGTTATATAAATACAAAGCATAACATAGAAGCAGATAGGGCATCTCGTCAGATACATAAAGAAACAGAATGGTGCTTATCAGATAATGCTTTTCAAATGATAGTGAGATGTTTTGGAAAACCAGATATTGATATATTTGCCAGTAGATTAAACAAAAAATGTCCTAGGTTTATATCATGGATGAGAGACCCAGAGGCATATAAGGTTGACGCTTTTACATTAGATTGGAGAAAATTAAAATTTTATGCATTTCCTCCATTTAGTATGATATAAAAATGCTTCAAAAAATAGTAGAGGATAAAGCTGAAGGAATAGTGGTTGTTCCTTTCTGGGTCTCGCAGCCATGGTATCCTATTTTTAAGTCGTTATTAGTTGGTGACCCCTTAATTTTTAATCCTAATAGAGCTTTACTTACCTTTAATAGATTGCCACACCCCCTTTGGCAGAACCTTACCCTGGTGGCAGGGAGGCTATCAGGAGGGCGCTGTTACTAGGAGAGGTACCTAGGGATTCGCTAGATATATGTTTAAGTTCAATTACACCAGCCACGTTAAAGCAATATAATACTGCCTTGAGGCTATGGTGGGAATTCTGCTCAACAAGAAACATGAATCCTTTTAAAATTACAGTTCCGAGTGTCCTAGAGTTTTTAACTGTATATTTCAAAAGGGGGGCTTCATACGGTACTCTCAATAATTACAGATCTGCGATTGCACAGATAGCGGGCCCGGACCTGGCGCAAGTTTTTAGATTGAAGAGGTTTTTAGGGGTGTTTTTGGAAAAAGACCATCTTTGCCTAAATATGATAATACTTCGAGTAATACTTGGGACCCCGGTATAGTTATAAATTATTTACGCAAATTTAAAAATGATGATATCAATTTGGAAATGCTTACTAAAAAACTAGTTAGCTTAATGGCATTGGCAACGGGGCAACGTATACAAACCTTAAATTTAATTAATATCGATAACATAATAACTCAGGATGATAGAATTGAGATAAAGATTCCAAATAGAATAAAGACTTCAGCAATTAATAGAAGTCAGCCTTTCATAATTTTGCCGTTCTTTAGGACTGAACCAAATATCTGTGTTGCTAGGACTCTCCTAGAGTACTTGGACAAAACAAGGGAATTACGGGGTTCTTGTAAGTTTTTGTTTCTCACTTATAAAAAACCGTTTCACAAAGCAACTTCACAAACCATGGGGAGGTGGATAAAACACATTTTAGGCAAAAGTGGTCTTGATATCTCCAAATTCAAGGCTCACAGCACACGCCACGCTGCTACGTCAGCTGCAGCCAGAAAAGGGGTTAGTTATGACTCTATTAGATTGGCAGCAGGATGGACCCAAAACTCTAAGACATTCGCCAACTCCTATAACAGACCTTTAATACGTAATGAGGATTTTGCCAACACAATTCTGAGTTTGTAAAATGTATTTCTTCAACGTGCAATATTTGTTGATTGTACACATACATATCTATTTTATGTTAAATAATAATAACTTGTTTAGGATTTCTTTTTTGTTTTGTATATACCGTTACTGTTACAATATGTTATATAAATATATATAATTTGTTTTTTGGTTTCTACAATGTTTTGCGTATACTTATTATTAATGCCTGCATATTTTCTGTAATAATGTTTTGGAAATATTTTAAGAAAAATATATTTTTTGGTGTAATGTATATGGTTGTTGCAACTTCTTTAAACATCTACATTTAGTTTATTTATGAGACGAGGCCAAATATAATCATAAGATCAAACGAACTTACCAAGTGATGTTCGATCTTGATTATATGATGGCCTCGTCGAAATAAATAAAGTCCCATCCCAACCCATTTTACAGAACCCTGTTTGGGTTGCAACAACCGCTTTAAAATAGACTAAATATCATCGACAGGGTTTGGGCACAGGTACGAGGGTTTCTTTTTTTTTGCTTAGCTTTCAAGATTGTGGACGTATTAGCCAGAGGCGGAGATACTACATTTAGTTTATTTATTTCGACGAGGCCATCATATAATCAAGATCGAACATCACTTGGTAAGTTCGTTTGATCTTATGATTATGGACGTTTCTACTTAAGGGTTTCTGCAACTGTTTAAAGTGGAGGTAGTTAATGCGGTTCGAGTAGGCAGCTACTGTACTAATTAGAGCCTAAAACTAAGAATTTAAAGAACTTAAAGGACATGCAAGCATGCTATACAAGGGTCTCAAAACATAACAGTATAACAATAACAGAATAGGTAATAACAACAAAAATAACAATTTAAAGAACTAAACGAACAATTTAATTGTACGAAAAAAATAATAACGTGTATTTCACCCACTAGCACTTATGACTGCTTGACACCGATGCCAATTAAATTTAGTACTGGCTGTAAATCGCTCCTTTCTTTCCTAGGCAACCGATTGTGTTAATTTATTGTTTTTTTTTATCTCCTCGAATAGGGGTGCATTTACTACCTGTACTTTAAGCAGTTGAAATAACTTTTAAGTAGGTACGTCCATAATTGGCCGCATCACGATTTTTGCATTTTCTTATTAACACGAACGGCACTGTGCTGTAACTGATACAGTATGTACCTAACCAAGTACCAAGATAGCAAGGAAAATCACTATAGCCACAAAACGTTATCAGTTCATACTTACCTAATTGCCAATATCACTATTTCTAAAACTTTACTTTTTTTAAGTTACACGACCGGCAATGTGCTGTAATTAGTACAGCAACTACCTAACTGAAACCTGTAACCAAGATGCTAATAAAATAAAAATTTTATTGCGTTGAGTTTTTTAAATACCAATTTTAAAATAAGATGATTTTACATGCCTTAATATTTTCGACATCACCCTGTATAAAACTGAGTTAAAATAGGGCAAACCACATTGTACTAAGTAATCCAAGAGTAAATCTACCTTATAATCAAAAAATTTAATAGATTGATCAAAAATTGATGAAAATACAAGCATTTCAAATTTTATAACTTTTTTAGCTATTCCATAATAAATGCCGAGTTGAACATATAATTTTTATCCAATTCTTTATAATGATATATGTATATTGTATATTCGCAAATTATTACAATTATTCCCACAATCTTTTTATTTTTCATGTAGTGGTAAATTAAAACAAAATTTGATAGATATCGCAATTGTTGAAACGGTTGTTTGCTTGGAAATGTATATGTTCATAAAAATTATAGTTTGACATCTTATAATATGTCTGCCAGTTTCGTGGAAAAATATCGCTCTATTTATATTATGGGCAGTGATAGCGACTTAGAAGTACTTACTCCTCCAGAAATAAGGGAGGTGGCAAAAAATATTGAATTAAATTTGCTGCTGGAGAAGTCTCAGGGGAAATATGAAGGAAATTATAAACGGTTTATGGATTATTGCATTGAGAAAACTGCGAAGGCTTTTTCGGAGAATGTATTATTTGCTTATTTTTCTGAATTATCTAAGCAATGAAATGAAGAGTTCTACACTTTAGTCTGTATATTCCATGTTGAAGGCAACTATGAATGTTAAAAATAGCTTAGATATAGGAAGATGAAATTGCGGGCATATTTAAAACGGGCATCCGAAGGCTACAAGGCAAAGAAGTCTCGAGTTTTCGAAAAACAAGATATCACAAACTTTATATTGGATGCTCCAGATAATGGTTATTTATTGGCAAAAGTAAGTTTTAAATAATATATTTATACGATAAAGTGAAAATACTTATAATCCATTATTTAAGATTGTATTGATTTTTGGAATTGCGGGTGCATGTCGCTGCGACGAACTATTGATTTTAAAATTAGAAAATATTGAAGATATGAACTATTGGTATCCTTATTAAACACAAAGACGAAGAATTCAAGGACTTTCGTAATAATGGAATATTTAGATGTTATTAATATATATATATATATATCTCTTCCGCCTGCTAAATTAAAAGACACAAGAAATCCGTAAAGCAATTTGTTGGTATCCATACATTTGGTAGTATACGTCAAGAAATAGCTGTCTATTTAAAGTTGCCATATGCTAATGAATATATGGGACACTGCCTCCGCAGAACCTCTCCTACTTTACTTGTAAATTCAGGAGGTGACATAACAATATTGAAAATACATGGCGGGTGGTAGTCTTCAATTATAGCCGAAGGGTACAGGATTATCTGACGAGGACTAGACAAGGCGATTTATTGACTTTTCCTGTACTTTTATATAAAAAAAAAACTGAACTAGCCATCTTATGTAATTTTCTTCCGCGAGTTCGGATATGTTCAGCAAAAAACAATCGAACATCACATAAAAGTGCTAGGGGTCACTTTGATATTTTTTTATTTTTGATCTAAAATGATGGATTTTTAATTCAAAAACGCCTTTTTATATCAGTTTTAAATTCGGAAAATGTTCGTCTACCGTACGATTAATACTTACCTGATAGATGGATACCCTTTTCACCTGTTCAGCCTTTAACCTGCTTTAAAGCGGCCGTCAGTCAGACCAAATAATACACTTTCATATTTCTA
The DNA here is from genome assembly GCA_016904865.1 of Pissodes strobi. Lineage (NCBI taxonomy): Eukaryota > Metazoa > Arthropoda > Insecta > Coleoptera > Curculionidae > Pissodes > Pissodes strobi. The sequence continues at coordinate 125,125 of MU184637.1, read as the reverse complement.
TATTATATTTTTCACGAATTAGTTACAAATAATGAAATATTTTTCAGAAGAACGACTAAGTGTAATAAAATTATACTACAAAAGTGGAGAGAATGCTCGACAAACACAAATAATCGAGGGGCGGCTCACTGGCCAAAATTTGTACATCGATTTCGGAAATCGCAGAGATTTCGAGAATTTTTAAGAGATTTCTGGATTTCGAAAGGATTTCCGATATGATTTCGGGATTTCGAAAGGATTTCGGATAGGATTTCGAGATTTCCAATGGATTTCGCGATTTTCAAATGATTTCGAAGGGATTTCGCGGGATTTCGTAAGAAAATTTACGGCTATTTCGGGAGTCAGCCGCTTAGCGTAAAAGCAAATAGACAAAAAATGTACATAATAAAATGCACTTTCTAAGTTGGCTTTCTGATTTATTTTGCAAAAAAATCGCATTAATTGGGTTTTTTGTTTATTTTGGCCTCTAAAAATAAAAAACAGACATACTTATTCAAAACTTAGTTATTCTTGGGTTATGATTTATAGAGAGGTTTATAGACATATTTAAAATTTATTTATTGTTTTTTTTTATCTTAAATTTTTTTGCAATTTTAAGTTTTTGAAATCTTTTTATCTCAACCACATCAAATAAAAATATATCCTTTCGTCATCATCTTTAGGCCAATTGTATTGATTTAAGTTAAGCGTTAAAAACTACAACACAAGTTGTCTCATTTATCTCGAGCACTCTTCCAATGTACCATGTGTGATAGATAACTGCATAGTAGTGTTCCATTTTACTTTTAACTTTATTTTCTTTTGAAACATCAAAATGACTTTCTGTAGCATCTGAGAAGCTTTCTTCTTCAAATTCGCTTTCAACGGGAATTTCAGTTTCTGTATCTGTTTCACTCTCGGAATTATCTTTTTGAAAAACTTCTTTTCTCTTTTTCTTTAACACAGAAAAGGCTCTTCAGGTGTTCCCCCCATAGTTTTACATCTTAGCAGCCTTTTTTCGTTAATAACCACGTTAAGGTACTTTTTTACAATAACTGCGTTATCTTTAACGTTTAATTTTAAAAGAAATGAATCAGTTGTAATTGTCTCTGATTTGTATTTTTTGCCATAATCTTTAATGTTAATGTTCTTAAATATTTTTCTGTCGCTTTCTATTTCCTGTTCGTCTTGAGAATTTGAAAACTGTGTTCGAACATTATATCTGGATCAATACTAGGTTCTTCAATTTAAAATTCTAATATCTAGGGAATGGAGATGGATTGTATGGCATTTTTACTAAATTCTCCAGAAATATGTTTCTCTAACTTTTTGGCATCAGCAATTGCATTTATTTGTGCGTCATCTATAGTACTTCTTAAAACATTTATCCCTGCCATTTCGTGAAATTCTGTTTTATTTGTCCCTAGCTTTTTGTTTTCTTCTCTAGGAAATATAAATTTGGAAATATAGTATGTCGTCTATGAATCAAATCCAGTAGGTCAAAATTTACCATCTTTGCAAAAGATGCTTGCCATGGAACGAGTTCATCGAAAAAGGGTTTCACAAGGTTGGCTACTACATAGCCAAGGTAAAAATAATTCTGGACAGTCTCTACATTTTTCAATTAATACCAACAATGAATGTGCATTTAGTTCCATGCAAACATATGTTTCAATAACACTTAAGCTTTTATCCAGAAATGAGTACAAAATATATCTAACTATTTTAAGTAACTGTACAGTCCATTGTATTACTTCCACATCACCTACACGCTTTATTGTAGGTACATAAAAGATCTAAAAACTAATTTTCTTTTGAAATCCTCATCCTTAAAAACCTTAAAAATGGCATGCAATAAAATACGGTAAGTTAAACCCTATCCTCTATATACCTTAACCCTCAAAAAAAACATAAACAGCATTGATGTTAATTTTAATAAAAAAAAACAAAACTCTAAGAAAAAACTCAGTGAAATGATTTATTATATCAATAATAAATGTAAATTTTAAATTGTAAGACTTTTTCACACCTTATGTGATGTGATATGAATTATTAAATCATGCAGGGGCAACATAATAGGTTGGCTTAAGTATAAGACACTTTATATTACTTATTCGCATATACGTACCTGTTACCTACATATATTGAAATAAAATTTTGAATTTCGCAGTTACTAAAACTATCGCCAATCTTGGAAAATTGGTAGATTTTGGGATGCTCATCACGAATTTGCAGTCCATTCGACCGGGCGTAGTTTCGTTTTCAAGGTATTCATCTTCAGAGTTCAAAACAATATTTTCACGATTAATATGACATTAACTGAAGTCAATTCGATTGGGCGACATTTCGTTCTCGAGATATTCATCCTAAAAGTTCAAAACCGTTTTGTCACGGTTTTCCCTTCTTTTAACCAACACATTTGAATCACTTTATACGGTTAAATTATTTATAAAGTTCTTAAAGTGTGTTGGGTTTTAATTAAGACAAAGGAAAACTAGGAAAAAACGGTTTTTAAATTTGAGGATGAATATCTCGAGAACGAAACGATACCCGGTCGAACTGACTTCAGATTCGTGATGAGCATCCCAAAATCTGCCCAAGATGCCCAATTTCGACAAAATCGGCGATAATTTCAGTAGCTGGAAAATTTAAAATCTATTTTTCCGGAAAAACCGACAAGGAAACATTGGATTCATGTTCTACGACCCAAAAATAGCGGGTATGCAAAAAATATCCGAAACAACTGTCCACACGCTAATACCAATACCTTGACCAATACTTATAACAACAAAAAATTAAGAAATCATTTTTATATTATCAGAAGACAAAAAGCAAAAAATGTTGTTCAAGTATTTCGACGCGATACCACTATGGATTTCGAATGTGATTTCGAGATTTCGAAAGGATTTCGGATAGGATTTCGGGATTTTGAATCGATTTCCGACGGATTTCGCGATTTCGGAAGGATTTCGAAATGATTTCGAAAGGACTTCGCGGGATTTCGGAAGAAAATGTACAGCGATTTCGAGAGTGAGCCGCCCCTCGCAAATAATATTTTTACGAGTTTCCAGAGACACATTTCAGTAGATACAATTCTCAGAATTAAAGCCCTATTTGGAGAAAGCAAGACATTGAAAGGTAAGCCAAGAAAGATGAAAAGACAGAATAGATGGAATCGAGCCATTGTTCAATATTTTACTATAAATCCGAAGAGTCCTATTCCGCAAGCGGTACGAGAAGTAAGGTATGGTCCAGGACTCCGGAGAATAAGCTATGGAACAGTTCACAGAACTTTAAAAAAATGTGGTCTAAAACCATATTGCATCCTTCCGGTTCAATACTTAACACAACATCAAAAACACTTCGATTTCGATTTGTTGCTTCAATGCTGATGAGAGAGCAAGACGAAGATAAATAATTTATATAATAAAATTCTATGGACTGACGAAGCGTAATTTACAACATCGGGGGTATACAATCAAGATACTGGGCAGCAGTTAACCCTCATAGATATGAAATGATAAAGTTTCAAGGTATAGGAAGGAGTGCACTATAGTTTGGCGTGGGATGTTAGAAAATCGAATTATTGGACCACTATTTTAGCGTGGCTCTTTAACAGGCCAAAGATACCTCCAGTTTCTTCAAAACGATATCGAGGATTTCTTGGAAAGATTGCCATTGCAAGCCTACAACAATATCATTTGGCAGCAGGGTGGTCCTCCGCCTCATACAGGGCGAAAAGTGGTAACATACTTAAATGAGCATTACAATCAGTGGATTGGCCTTAACGGAACAATTAATTGGCCACCAAATAGCCCCGATATCACGCCAATGGATACGTTTTTATGGGGTCATTTAAAAAATGTAGTTTATCAACGACCGAACAGAAGTCTCGAGGATATTCAGCAAAAAAATTTAAATGAAATTAATAGACTTAACCAGGACCAAAATATTGTAAGAGGTTTCTTGGAGAGACTGAAAATGGGGCATCGGTCGTGTTTTGAAAATAATGGAGGACACATCGGACAATAATTATATTATTGAGATTAAAGTTATTAAGTTAGTTTATAGTTTTTTCTAATATGGCATACTGGTTTTATACGTAAAGAATAATAGATTTGCAAAAAACTACAATTATTTGTAACTAATTCGTGAAAAATACAGTATAGAAATTTTAAAATTGATTATTTGGTCTGACTGACGGCCGCTTTAAGGCAGGCTAAAGGTTGAACAGGTGAAACGGGTATCCGTCTATCAGATATTAATCGTACGGTAGACGAACATTTTCCGAATTTAAAACTGAAGAAAAGAGGCGTTTTTAAATTAAAAATCCATCATTTTAGATCAAAATTTATATGAGAAATCGGATAAGCACCTTAAAAATATCCCATTTAAAAGAATATCAAAGTGACCCCTAGCACTTTTATTTGATGTTCAATTGTTTTTTGCTGAACATATCCGAATTCGTGGGAGAAAATTGCATAAGATGTCTATTTCAATTTTTTTCTATAAAAATACAGGGAAAAACAAAAAATCCCCGTGTCTAGTCCTTGTTGGATAACTCTGGACATTGAGGATTCATTGGCAAGAAAAACCAGTAATTGTGAAAAAATTTTGACAAATGTAGGAATTACTTATGAGGAAAATCAAACTAGTAATATAGTAAATGTATATAAAGAGAACAATAGTTGAGGAAAGAAAAGGTGGCCTATTTATTCAAAATTGCAGTATTTTTACTATTAATGTTAATAACAACTAAAAATATGTTTTTTAAATCCTTGCTAAAAATATTATATAATTGGAAATAAATAATTAATAAATGTTTTTTTGTCAAAAAATGTCAAATGTTTTATTCCCATGGAGACTAATCATTTTGCTGCCTAGGCAGAAAAAGTAATACCTTGCTGATTGATATGTGCCTACAAAATTAATATTTGCTGTCAATCGGAAAAAAACAATTTTGAAATAAGAGGACAAATTTAAAGTAAAATTTCAGATAGATAAGTTCCAAAAGCTTTAAGTACAATAGCCATTTAAAAATATAGCAAACATGTGCCTATTTGACGTGTTACACTTACTATAGAATGGATATGGAGGAAAAGAAATTGCTCAATAATGGGGAACGTTTGAAGAAATTATTATTTTGAAGTTAGAGGACATCACAAAACATGCATAAATTGTTTTGAGTATTGACAGATTCTTCACTTCGGGTCTCCTTACAAATGCCATCAAATTTCCATCTGCCTGTATGAAAAGCTGAAATTGTATCCCAAATGCCGATAAAAAATTAAGAAATTAGAAAAAATTAGATCTAAATACTAATCATATTACGATTAGCGACAAAACCTTAGCATGTGAATTATTGTGAGTACTAGTTGATTATCAACATGCGCAAACCAGTTCTCTGTTTACCGTAACTGATTTTTTTTTTCACCAAAACGTTGAAATAGCGAATAGTTTAAGATTCTTGCACGCTCAGTAAACTTATTCACCGACCACCGGGATTATTCTTATTGAAAATCATTCATCTTCAAAATATCACGTTTCGACTACAATGAACGAAACATTAACCAGTGTAAAATAAGTTAACGCCTATTACTATATGTGAGAACTATCTGAAATATTTCTTTTAATTTATATTTGATACATATTGCAGGATGAATCTGCAGTTTTTAGGCAAGTATGGGATATTTTAAATATAAAAAGGTTGTTTAGAAGATCTGAGGTTACCTACTACTATTTTCTCAGGCTCAGTAGGTACGTGTAGCATACACGGTATGTGTATTTCGTGCTTTCGTGATAATCAATTATTTCCATAATTTCTGTTACAAAATCCAAAGTTGTTAATATGTAGGGTACACACTTGCGCGCTCCTACTGGAAAAACACAATTTTAAAAATATTTAGCAATCAATCAAATATGCTGCGAAACAAGAAACTCTGCAGAATAAAATAGTTACAATCAACTCGAATGAAATAAGGAAAATTTGTGATGATTTCGATTTATAATATTTGCCTACAAGACAGTACAGGAATCAGCTCAAAACAAGGAAAATATGAAGCAAGATTCTTTATACATTGTCTGTACCTATTATAATAGTTTCTGAGATATACGTTAATGTTTAAAAACACTTAAGTAAAATTTGACAACATAGCAGAAATTTTGGCTTGTATCCATTTAATAAAAATTACTGGAAATACAGACTGCGATTAGATCACCCACCCACACTTCACTTAATTTTTAACTTACTCAATATACGGTTGTTCTTAAAGATGTTTTTCACCATCATTCTCATTTTCTTAACTGTCAAGTCAACATGCAAGGCATCAATTTGTAAGTATCTCTGTCCATCTTTTTCATTGACACTAGCTTTGCCTTTTAACATACAGTCGAGATCATCTGAAATTAAGTAAATTAAAAGGTTTATTGAAATGTCACTCGTGTTATTAGTCTGCGTGTATTCTACCCACTAACAAGACCGACGCGACACAACAGTATATTACATAACAAGTGTTGAAAATAGTAGTTTCCAACCGAAGAGATTTTTTGAGAAATTAGGCATCAATCGAGTGCAAAAATCCTCCAAGGTTTAAAAGATACTTTCACGTTATTAATGTACAGGGTGCACCATTTTCGTTGATACTACGGGGTATCTCACTTACGAGTAAAGAAAGATACAGAGGTGCGATTTTCGCAATAATCACCTACTTTTTCGTGAAAAGAACGATGGTATTAACAACATTTTCATAGCCACCTTTGCCTCTGAGATACAGGGTGAAATTGAAATTAATGCATTTTGGGTCCCCCTCGTATCTTCGTTACCCTTTAACATATCGCGAAGCTAAAAACTTGCTCTCATACAGTTTTTTATGTAAAATCCAGTGGCGTAGTTAGGTTTTGGCTGTGAGATGTAAATTTTTAGCTATAAATCAAACTTTGATTTTTTCTTACGAAATAGCCTGTATATCTTTCTTTTCTTTGTGTTAGAGCAAGTTTAAAGTTTTGTTATATATTAAAGAATAACGGAGTGCATTACGATACTGACATTTCATTAGTAAACTGGGTTTTAATGATTCAAAATTCAACATCACAGTGATATTCGATCAATATCAAAGACAACCATGATCATGACAGTTTTAAAATTTATCAATTTTGATCGTTCATAGCCAATTTACTAAATACATTTTGAAAAATATTATTTTTCATTATTATGATTGGTCGTAGAAAACATAGTGTGTACAACTCATTAGATAGAAAATGCCTAATGTCACAGGCGTGTTGAAAAATTTTTCAACACACATAATGAAAAGCAATCAAAGTTCAACATTACTCTATTTGAAAAGTTAGCGGTGGCTGTCAATTTGACAGAATATCTGATTGGACATTTTGAGTTGAAAGATTTGTATGAGGCGTGATCAATTAAGTTATTGGCAATTTTAAATTTGCCAACCGAAATTTAAAAAAAGTTAATTTCTCAATAGCAATCAATTCTTAGTTGTGTAAATATTGCATGCTTGTGCAAATATTGCATGCATTGAGTGATATAAATTACAACTGCATATCCAATAAGAATACAAAACTACAACAAAAATAGTAAAGTTGTATTATTTTATCAATATCTTAGCCAGGCAATTTACCCTTATTGAAAATAAACAAAAGGGGTTGTTAACAAACTTTAAACCGTTTTAAAAGAAAATTTATTTAACACTTACCAAATTTCCCTAAGAATGTTCCATTTCCACTAGCTGGTAAAATAATGAGTACCCCACTGCTCTGATATCTTGCATTGATCCTCAATGAGGGAATGTTAATTTTTGCTTCAAATGGTTTTCCATCTTCAGATAATCTAAAGGAGAAAGTAATTAACATGTACTAAATACTTAATCATACAAGTCGCTTTTAATATCTTAAATACCCTTTCTCCGAGCTAAAATTCGGTGGCTATATTATGTAAGAGTTATAGCGGAGCTATTAGCGATATTTGCAATGTTACCAAGTTTCCAGTTTCTCAGCTATTAAGATATAAATATTTTTCTTATGAAACATCCGGTATATTATCCAACAAAATGATTCATTCCTCCAAGGCTTCGAAAATACTCTGATACATATTGTTCAAACCATTTTCTTGAATCTGGCTTTTAATATCATAAAAACTGCTTATATGAGAAAGCTGACAGAGGTTGGAAATTCGTGACTTAAAGTAAGCATTGGGAACTTCTGAAATTGAACTAAGTTTTTATAAGGTATTTTTACTTCACAGTTTATCTGCTTTGACAGGTTTGTAGTGTTTTAGGTTTCTTGCGGTACTTTGAAAATTATATCGAATTACATACAAATTTTTGGATTCTTAAACGGTGTTGATTTACTAACGGAAACACAACAAATAGAAATATTAATGATATTTATGCAATCAAAGGTGAACGCAGCAATGGTTTGGGATATTTTTCCAACAGAAAGCCAGTAGCCCGACCAATACTAAGCCCAATTTTAAGGAAATAGAGGCCATGCAAAAGACGTTTTAAGATATAAACGTCCAAAAACTGCGACAAGCAGCGATATAGCTTTAATTATTTTACTCGGCATTGAGGAAAATCTAGATCTCCCTCCCCCCATTATTGACCTTGATAGCAACACATCACACATATCGGTATATCACGTAGTGAAGAGTGAGAAGTTCAACCCATACAAAATTAAACTGGTTTAAGAACTTTTTGACGATGACATTGACAGACATTTAGAATTCTGTAAGGAGATGATGGAGCGGTGTTAGCCAAATTTTATTAAACAAAAAGTTTTCTCCGATGAGACAATCTTCCGTCTTAATGGAAATGTTAATCGGCTTATTTTTTGTCATTGGGCTAGCGAAAATCTTCAACATTGGTTTCGAGTAAACATAATTCCCTCAAAAATGAATATTTCGGCTAATATCATAGGGCAGAGGATAAGTTAGTTTTAGTAAATTAAAGCTAATTATAAATAAACAAAAAATAAAGAACGTTGCATAATGAGGTATAGCTGCAAGAAAACCGTACACCACCAAATTACGCAAGACAAATACAAGATTATCTGCACGGAGATAGTTTTTGAAAGATAGATATGACCATTGCGTCGCCACCTCGGTGACCAGATCTAACTCTTCTTGATTACACCTTGTGAAGGCATTTAAAAAATGTTGTCTACAATACCAAGCCAAATGAGATAGAAGAGCTAACAGACCGAATTGCAATTGATTACTGGCGAACCCAAGAAACATAAATACTCATATTTTTCCACAATATTTATCATATTCAACAACCAAATTTAATTTCTTTAAACTGTTTTTAATAAGTATGTATAAGCAATTACCTCACAATAATACTTCTTCAAATTCTCAATATTCTAGCTGGAATATCAAAAAATTGATGGGCTTAAACATTAAGTACCTAACGCCAAAGTTACTTAGAATACTTTGAGGAATCACCTTGTTAAATAATATATAGGGTATCCGATTTAAAAAAAAATATTTGTATATCAATCTAGGCGTGTTTTACAAAAATAGCATATGTCCAAAATAAAAAAAAAAACAGGATAAATAATAAAATTACAGTTTATCTTAAAACTAGTGATTTTCTCAAATATTTTTTCATTGCTTACTTTGAATATGAATTATTCGTTACATAAGAAAAAACGTGTTTTGCTTAGTTACTTTAGAAAAAGAGAAAACCTGATGGACATAAGTTGTTTCTTCAACAAAAGAAAAACGAAGTTACAAAGAAAACCTATTTTACCAAAAATCGAAATCATATAAAAAATTATTAATAATGATAAATAATAGGTATCTAGGTTATCCGCTCGTTGGATACATTATCAAGAATACGTTCATAGTACTCTTTGTTACTTTGGAGGTGTAGTAACGGTAACAGGGATCTTAAGTGTTCTGCTTTATTTGAAGCAACTAATAGGAGTTGATTGTAGAGTCCTTTAAGTTGGATAGCGCATGGTAAATTTGCTTTATCAACGAAACTGCTTCGAAATGTTCCGTTAAAGATATCCTTTAAAATAGTGTGGATGTTTGGCTAGTAATTATCAAAATCCCGATTTTATTTTTAATGTTGATTGGCGATTTTGGAGTTTTTAGAAAAAAGTTGCATGTTGCAGATTTAATGTCAAAAAAGTCGTGTTGCTTCATTTTTACCAAGTTAAATAAGCTAGGTTTAATTCTGCCATTTAAAGTGACTTTATCCCCATCCTCTTTGGGTTACTCGGTAAGAATGAATGGCCCCTATCGAATCAACTATTTTTATAATATGAACCAGGGTGTATACAAATTGGGTCATTACAAATTTTTATTTTGCCCTGATGGGCACTAAAAATAACTAATTTTCTTTTATGAATGTTATATTTAAGGTAATGCAACAAAATTGAAGTGGACCTCATTGGCGCGCTTTTTGGCTTCATTTTCAATATAAGTGTACACCGTGGCGTCATCAGTTCCTAGGTGATGTATACCAAAACCAATGTACCATATTTGACGGCTATAAAATATAGGATTAGATGGTATATGTGGAAGGGGCAGATTTTGCATAAAATCAAAACTAATGAACATCACTTGCCAAAATGATTCAGCTTTTTCAACTTCAAGTCTGTTTCATTTTTCTGCACCAAGGTCTACAAGGTTAAGCTGCTGGATAAGTTTATCACACTCTGAACAAGTGTCAGATATCGGAAATCCAAATTTAATATTAAAATGCGTTCTAAATACTTTCAAGTAGGTTTTGTATGGTATGTTTATTTTATAGCTTTGCACAAACATAACATGCATATCCTTTAAGGTACTAGATTCTGGTAAATATTAATAGTTTTGATTTTCGCGACGTGAATAATGTGATTGTCTCACAGGGAATGATTTAATATGCACTGTAATAAATTTGGTTATATATTCAGGAGTTTTTTTCCCGTTCGTCTCTGGGAGAAGCTCCAATGGTCATCAGAGAATCTCGTATTCGCCTTAGACGAGCGTCTTTGATGCTATATAAGCTGAGAAAAGTTTTCTTGCAAATTTTCAGTTCAGAATCCCCTGCTCTAACATTGTATGTAAAACTGACACCGTAAGTTTTTAATTTATTTCTTTATTATGCCTTCTAATTATCAAGGCCAGTTGAATGAAAACCAAACTATTTTTATCATCTATATCATTAAATTGTGTAAGAATGGAAAGTTTTTTTTCTTTCGAAACTTTGGAGGAACAGGAATTTTTACTGCTATAACAAAATAGTTTTTGTCAATATACCATAACCTGTATTTAAAAGTATACCTTTAACACGTTCGCTGCCACCATCAGAGAATAAAAGCGATTACCTGGGGGCCAATAGATTTAAAATACCCGTATTTACTCTTAGTGTATTTATTAGGGTAACTAGACTATACATAAGGAAAAAACATATTTTTTTTGCAAAAAAATGTGAGACCACCGGTGATGCTCATGGCCTCTCAGTAATACATTATTCACGTAGTACCATGAGCATCACCCGTGGTCCAAAATATTCAACACAATTTAAAAGTAACCTTAACTAAATCTAATGGCTTTCTGAAAACAAGTGAAACACAGATATTAATGGCATCCACTGCATTTTGTGGTAGCAACCTTTTTGGTGAATTTTTGTGCATCTGCTCATCCCTTTTCATTTTTTACTTTCACGTAGCATCTATTGCAGCAGTTTCTTTTCTTTCGATTCTGAGTTGTAGTTTCATCTGTTTCAATTAATGTATGCTTTACTGCAGCCTGCTTTTGACTGCCAGCATCACCCAACAATGCTAGGATTACTTGCTCGCTGAAACTTGTTATATCATGGTTTCCTGGATTCATTTTTTTCAGAGTAATAAATAAATTCACTATTGCAGTATTCAGTAGAAATTCAAACACGGCTTTGTGATATCACCTAATTGTATTTCGCAAAGGAAAAAAATAACTGGCCATTTGATCAGATATACCAACTCCTTCTTTGCCCATATTGTACTCTATAATTGCCATAGGCTTTGTAATTTCTTCACCATTTCGATTTCTCTTGCCAGTTGTTTGCATATCTATTCCACCTCACGCTTATCTCGCCATTTCGCTACCACAATTCCATCTGACTTTCCTTTCCATCTATTTCTCCTTTTTTTATTTTAGCCTTCATAACTTCTTTTGGAAGACCCCTTCTATTTCTACGCAACGTTCCCAACAAATGTGTGTTTTTTTCCAATAAATGTACCGCCAATGGAAGTGAAGGGTAATAATTATCAGTGACAAGGGTCCTTCCTTCATTGAGGTAGTGGTCACAAAGGCTCAGAACAATTTTTTCCGCTAATCCCCTGGAGCCATCCAAAAAGTTTGCACCTGTGTACATAGATAGTCTGTACGTATATCCAAATGTATCACATAGTTTTAATATTTTAGGATACATGTGTCTTTTGCTTGGTATATATTGTCTAAACAATAAACGCCCTCTAAAAGAAACCATCAATTCATCGACTACGAGAGTTTCACCAGGGACAGCATTTTCACAAAATGTCTTTTGCATTAGGTCGAATATTTTACGTATTTTATACAAACGATCTGTTTTATCGGCGTCTTCATTATTTGCAATGTGGATATATCTCAGCAGTAATTGAAATCTGTTTCGACTCATTATGTTAGGAATAAGTTGGTCTCGATACAAAATTTTCTTGTTCCAGTAGTCGCTTATTTTTGGATATTTCACCAATCCCATATATAAAATATACCCTAAAATTTACGCATTTCGACATTATCAGTAGGTCGCCATTTATTTATTCTCGCCCATCGTGTAGACACTTTTTGATTTTTTTGTTGTTCAGCGTTTCGGTTGGTTTCTTCTGTAATCAAAATAAGTATCTCTTCATCTAAAAAAATTTAATATACATCGAATGGAGTTAGAAGCTGTTTGTCTGCAGGATATTTTTCAGGATAATCATTGAACCATGCCGCTCCAGAAAAACGAATGTCAAACCTCAGGTGAGAACAATCAACTTCGTTCCATACGTCGGATATATTTTTTTGTAATAACGGAGTCGTCGCAATTGGTGGGGCAGCAGCTGACTCTGAGTTAATATCATTATCTTCATAGAATTCCAAGCTGTCACTTTCTTCATCACTTGAAGAACCGGTCTCATCGTCGGTCCATTCTGAATCAGAATCAGAAAAGTCTTCAAAGGATCATCGCTTCGTTCGTCGTTGTTCCCGGCCATCATAATTCTCTCACATTCTGTGTGCAACTCACTGTTTGTGAGGGCCTTTTTCTTTCTAAACCTTTCTCTTACACTAGCTTTTCTCTTTTTCCCACCACTTGTGGATGCCTCGTCCATTTTCCTAAAAATATATATGCATTTCAAAAAATATATTGAAAGACCTATATTGCAGTAAAAAATCGTATATTTATTTTCTGATAATAAAAATCGTGTTTCAAATAAATTCGCGGTAAATAACGCTGTTTTCCAAATCATACAATAGAAACAAAACCAGATTGAGATATAAATAAACGCCGTAAAAATACAACATTCGTTTATTCACAATGCGGCGTGACATTAGACACTACTAAAGATTAACCTAAGTTATTATATTTATTCAGGCTATGCTAAAAAGTAAAAGCCAATAAAAATAAAAGCGTAATATGCATTTGCTTACCTTTGTTGATATGGAAACAATTATTTAATTTCAGTCAACGCTTTAACCACAAAGATATCTTAAAAATTCGAGCTAAACATACACATAACGGCCGAGTAGAATATCTGAATTGAACGCCTTACACCGGCACTACAAGATGTCGTAGACAGTTTGGCATTTTAACATCGCTTATAGGGTTATTCCTCGTAGGCCACCACGAAATTTCATGTGATTCCTAAGCAGCCAAAGTTCAGTATATACTATTTGTTATAGTATGTGCTGAGCCCCACGGGTGATGCTCATGGCCCAGCAGACATAATTTTTTGAGCATCACGGGTGATGCTCATGGCAGCGAACGTGTTAAATATAATTGTACGGTTCACCAGTTGAACGTGCTTCAATAAGATTGTCTTTATAATCTTTGCACACATAAAATGAAAAAAATGCGTTCAAATAAATACGCCACAAAAACTTCACTAGGTACCATTGCGATAAAAAAAAAGTAGTACAAAAATTATTAGCCCCTAGTTGAGCTCCTGGTCTATAAGGATTTCGAGAAATTGATATCGTCGTAACTATGGAAATAATACAATGATATCACCTAACTTTTCAGGCGTTACCATGGATTCGCTGTTGATTTTATTATATAAGAGCTGAAATAGAAATATTATAATGAATATTATCTTTAAAATTGTATACTTATCTATATTTTAAACATGGCCAATTTTCTCAAGTTTTTGAATAAAATAATAAAACATGTGTATAACAACTATAATTATATTTATATATTGAATATACAAAAATATCCAAATCAACAAAAGCAAATAGGGGAAAATAGTAAACTTACAACATTTTAGCAAAAAATAAATAATTCTAATTATAACATTTAACCTAAACTATTACAAAGCAGCTTTTTAATATTTAGTCATTGCGCCGTTGTTTTCAATCGCCATTTGTAACCGACGCGGCATACTTAAGACTAAACTTCTTGTATACTCCTGGGTTATATTATTCCATGCTGTGTTTATCCTCTGGCGCAGTTCTTCTTCATTTCTTGGATGAAAGTCATGTTTATACATGAACTTGGTCATTTCTCCCCAGACATTTTCCATTGGGTTGAAATCGGGGCTCTTTGGAGGCCATGGTAAAACTTAAATGTTATTTTGTCGAAAGTAGTCTGTTACTATGCGGGCAGTATGGATGGGGGCAATATCTTGTTGAAAAATATAATTTTTACCAAATACGGCGCCAACTGATGGCACCATTGCAATAAGTTACAGCAGTCAGCCATCCTTGCACAATTTGGCACACACCTGGACCCCTAGCGCTAATCCAACCCAAAACATTTACGGAAAAACGTCCGCTTTGATTTGTTTTGTTTCATTCAGACCTCCGAATTCTTCTTCGACCGGTAATCAAAGATCCAGGAAAATGCGTTTCTTCTTTAGCCTTAATAGCGGTCTCGAATGGGTTGTCCCCTAAATAATTAACCAAATCTGTATCTTCGTTATTGGTGGAAACTTTTGGGCGACCAGAACCTGATTTTCTCACGATACTTCATGCTCTCGAATTTTGGATTTAGCCAAAAACACGGTTTTTTTGTTTACCCCTAATTCTCCAGTAATGTTCCTTATAGGAACCATCCCTTAATCGAGAAAATATGATCGATTTTTGTTCTGACGTTAACGGCATTTTATAAAAAAATACTTGACATTGAGTTGTCAGTTTAAAAGAAATTATTGTATTATAGACCAGGACATTAAGTTGTATTTTGTTGTATTACTTTTTTTTTATCGCAATGGTACTTAAAAAGTTCGTGTTTAGAACTTTTATCATATTGTTCTATGCATCACAATAGAGATTTGTTAGCTAAACAGCGAAACTTAAGTATTATTTAGATGGAGCCATGAATAATGCTATGGTTAAGTCATTAAAATATTGGAAGTGGCCTGAGAGACGAGACGAAATATGGTACAAATGCAAAAATAATTGGTGCAATAAATCCGCCCAAAAAAATGTCGAAGCGTGGTCTATATTCAGTCCCAGAATGTGATAAGCTATGGTGGGCATGATTTTAAAGTTTTTATTTTTTTTAATGTTATAACTAATCTTAAGTTAATATACTTACTGTCGAATTTTTAGCAAAGAATTAAACCTAAAAATACTAAAAATGCCTTTAAAATGTTTTAATTCAAATTAAAAAAGGTAGGTTGGTACCTAACTATTTGTACTATTTATTTACCTTTGTGCAAAGTCACCGTTTACTCGTCTTTCATTACCACAGCAGCAAATGAATAGAAAAAAACTATATAAATACCCAATGGTGCAAAGTATGACCGCTTAAGGGTATACTTTGCACCACCATCAAAAACAATTTTTTACTTTTACATGGTAATTAATCAACTCCAAAATGTGGTCAGTATTATTTTGTAACCTATTTTATGGTTATTAATAATTGAAATGAAAAACAAAAATGTTTTTGAGATTTTTTGAGTTTGTTTAAAAAATTAAAGTTAAAAAAGTGGTGCAAAGTAACCCCGTTTTAAGGTATATGAAAATATTGTTTACAAATAATTTCGTATGGTTTATGAACGTTTAAAAAGGCATCATTTTATGATAAAAAGGCGAATGCGCGGCGACAAATTTGCTTCTACTAAATTCACCCATGTAATAATCCATCCTGCTCCAGAATCCGCATTTAAATTTAAAAAATACATGTTTTATTTTTATTTTACCTTTTGCACACATAAAATCAAAATAATACACTCAATTAAATGCACAACAAAAAACTTCACTAGTTGAAAAGTCCGTGATTGGAATTTTTTTTATATTTTCCTGTGCATCTCCATTAGAAGTTTCTTAGCTAAATAGCGAAACTTTAGAAGTATTTTAGCTCTCCGCTCTCCCACCTTTTGGCTATGTGAAAATGTTTTTTTACAAATTATTTTGTATGGTTTATGAACATTTAAAAAGACGTAATTTTATGGCCAAATTGCGAATGCGCCCCGACAAATTTTCTTCTACTAAATTCACCCATGAAATAACACCTCCTGCGCCAGGATCTACCTTTGAATTTAAAAAAATATATGTTTTACTTTTTTTTACCTATTGCACTCAAAAAAATTAAAAAATACACTCAAATAAATGCACAAAAACTAACTTCACTACTTAGAAAGTTCGTGTTTAGAACTTTTTTATGTTATTCTGTGCATCTCAGTTGGAAATTTCTTAGCTAAAAAGCGAAACTTTTACAAGTGTTTTAGATCTCCTATCTTTCGACTATATGACAATACTTTTTTATAAGTTATTTGGTATGATTTTTGAACGTTTAAGAAGGCATCCTTCGCCATGAGTGCGCCGCGAGAAATTTGCTTCCACAAAATTAACCCATGAAATAACTCCCCTTGCTCCAGAAAACCGCTCCATCATCGCCTTTGAATTAAAAAAAATATATATAATCTTTTTTATTTTACCTCCCAGTTAATATCAAATTTAAGGATACAATAAGGATATTCGCGACTAAGGTAGTTTTGTGAACACCAAATCAAACTTTTTAAATTAAACGATAATCAATATCAAACCCAGATAGCTCACATTTGTACAAAGTATAGATCGATGCAACAATTTCATCATTAACTTTGACATTTCTTTAGATGGTAAAAGGCACTAGGCATTTGCGGTGATTTTTTACTAGTTATTAAAAAAGTAAATATCCTTACTTTAATTTCGACATGGAGAAATTGCTTGCTCCATAAATCATCATTTCCTTCAGTGATATTGTATAGCCATTAGGTCCTCCTGTTAATGACAATGACAGTTCATCCATAAGGAATGGTTCCACAGAAGGGAGCTCGATTTCTTTGATTCCATTTGCTAGGTACGGCTGTAGGTGGTGCAGGGCAGAAATGAAACAATCGATAACTTTCGGATCTCCCTCGTAGCATTGCTTTACATAGGGCGCTGGAATAAAAACAATATCATCAACGTCTAAATTTCTCAAGATCTCTTTTTCTTTGGCAAATTGTTGTCTGGGTTAGTTTGGGTTATCGTTAAAGTGTTTGTTTTTATCTCGGTGAATTTTTGTGCCGACAGTTTTTAAGTTCTTATTGCATTTGGAAACGATATGTTTAACGTAATTAAGTATTAGTGTAGTCAAAAAGACAACAATAAAGCAGTACTTGCAAAATGCAGCACAGCTACTCATTGGATTTGAGAATAATATCCATCAAAATAGTGGGATGTTTGTCTAGTAATTCTCATAATTTAGAGATTATACAATCAGGAAAGAAAATTCAGTGGAGCCAAATAATTATTTTGTGAAGTAAATCGATTAACCTTTGATAATATCGCAAAATATCAGTACGGAGGGTAATTGCTTGATACCCATTGTATCTATTTCAGAACAAAGTTTTACAAATTTCCTTTGTTAATCGTGATTAACAAGGGAAATTTGTTCAGGCCTACCGGATTAGTTTGAGAGTTTGAGGTCTAAACCAAGGCCGAAAAATCGAAACCCTTTAACCTCACTGAGGATGTGCTCACTACCTAATTTCCCTATTATTTTAAAAAATAATAGTTCTAATCCTTGCCTTTGTGTTATGAAAGTCATATTATGAGATGTCCCATGTATAGCCTATTAAACCAACATACTTCAATCTTCAATGAGATAAAAGTGAAATACTTTCACTCTTAGATTTGTATACCAGTGCAATGATATTAAATCATTTTGGAAAGTTTGGTTTCCAAAGTTTATTGACTTTGCTTTGTTTATATATATGAGAGCCTCCTTAAACGACTGCATTCGATGCAAATAATGATGTATTTTTAAAATTTATTAGGTAACTTTCTTTGAATATTGCAAAATATTTGCAGTTAAAACAGCTAGTATGACTTTTTAATAATTATAATTATACTTAGGCTTCTTAGAGCTAAATGATGATGATGTCTTTAGAAGTGTAAAGGATAATATGTTACGTAAAATATCCGCAGAAAGTATGGCATTTTTCATGAGCCTAGCGCGTCTAGAACCAAGCCTGCAAGTCCAAATATTGCTTTCATGATGTGTTGCATATACTAATATAATGTTAACCCTGTGAAATAGAAAACATAATTCTTGAGCATCTAATTTAAATTTAATTTTGAGTTTCGAAAACATTTATTAACTATCGATTATTGAATTAATAGATGATACAAATCAATGTTGCAAGCACAAAAGCGTTTACTTCAAGTCGATACTACTTGTATTTATGAAAATACTAAGTGCTCAAATCTATCGATATTTCAATTATTATAACTCCATAATATTTACAGATTATAACTAGCTTTCATGGAGGTAAAATAATGTACAAATAACAATAGATCATGGACGGGTATAGGTAATATGTAGGTACCAGGGTAACTGTAAATACAATCTCAAAAGAGTGTTATCATACAAGTCCGTTCAAGTCTATTGCGCTGTTACGTCATATCATTCCATCTTTCTTTATGCAATGAACGTATGTACTAAATTGGTCCGTCAAATTGGAATCTTTGACATCGATTGGCGTCAATGTAAAATATAACGAAACTAACAGATTTAATTCATTTATTGATTTGTTCGTAGTTGGTTTGTGTTTTACGCTAATAATTGCTAATAAAAATCGTTTTGAGATGTCCCACCGGTTCAGTGAGAAATAGCAAGCTTTAATTTTAAAATTGGTGCATAATTTCACACGTGAAAAAGATGCTAGTATGCCACTTTTACCCTGGAAAGCTGTGCACAATGTAAGTAATATATATTTTTTATTTATTTGATAATACTAAAAAATTATATCTCTAGAAAAAATGTATTTTTGATGTGTAAACATCTTACGCGGCGATATGAGGTCAAATCTCGGCAAATGAGACGGAAATGCGCAAACCAATTCTAGCCGCTAGGGCGGTATTATATACAATTTTGCCATTTAAAATCGTTTTAAATGGATTTTAGACGATAAAAAAGCATATTTAAAATCAAACGAACCGTCAAAAGTATTATTTTTTAATTGTTATATTCGCAGTGTATTTGGATCCATAGCACAGCTTATTTTTAATGGACGGTTGAATTTAAAATGAATTGTCGCTTCAAAATCCACGACAAATTCGTCCGAAGCCATGACTATCGGCGTAAAAAAGTCCGAATTTTCGGATTTTTATACAATTTTGCCATTTAAAATCGTTTTTAAACGGATTTTAAACGATAAAAAGAATATTATTATTTGAAATTAAACGAACTGTCAAAAGTATTATTCAGATGCCCAGACGCTTAAAACAATATTGTCATAGCCCTCTTCTAAAATTTGAAAAAGTTGGTTTTTGACTTTCCCAAATCAAAGGATATCGGCGCACGATTACTAGGTAAATAAGCTGTTGTATGTATGTTGATGTTATTCCTGGTGGCATTATATTTGCCTGTCGAATTTGTGCATTGAATTAAACCACTCCGAAGCTGCCATAAATAATAAGTATGTAAAATGGATAAAAACGGAACGTGCTCTGGAATAGAAAACAGGTACAGAGACATCTTTTGGCTAGTGTAAAAAATAACGTACGAGTCTATCTAAGACGTACGGATCTTTTCTTTTGACGTCAGAAATTCTGACGTAACAGCGCAATAGCCTTGAATGGACTATACACATACACTTTAACAAATATTGCGCAAAAAGTAAAGCAAAATATGTATAGTACTCAATAATAAAGCAAAATAAACTTGGAAACTATGAAAAATATGTGAAAGCAGAATATTCATGGCCTCAACTAGACCAATTTCAATTTGTCAAATATGGGATCCCGTGTGCAGATTTTTGATACAATATTTCACAATATGTCGAAATTGTCTGATAGAATATTGCTATAGCAAATATGGCAGAAGGATATAATTCACAAATTCACCCCTTTAACATCCTCAAAGGAACAAAAAAGAAATAAAATAAAATTATGTAAGAAAACTTTGGCATAATTTAAAAAACACTTTTTTAATCTAAGATAACAGAAAATATGGTTTAGAAACTGTCATAAGGGTAAGTTTTATTCTTTGCATCGTAAAGAGATAATTTTTAATCCATGTGTAACTTGAAAATAACTATATTCATTTCAAGTTTCAAATTCAAAATTAATCTAAATGACAATTTTCGCTGGAGCAACGAACCGGTAAAACCCCTTATAATATGTCACCCCTAAAATTAAAAAGTTTCCTTTTTATGTTTTAATAAATAAATACAAATAAAGTAGGTAGTAGTTTTCTTGCCCCTTATCCTCACTTTCTAAACAGATTGTAAAAACGTACGAATGTTCTTTTTCTTACCTCCAACCCCATTTTCTAATTTCAAACTACATGTTTTTCCAAACTAAAAATAATCGAGAATTAATTAAGACCAAAAGATATCAAACGAATTTATAAGACACTCTATTAGGAACTGAGTATTAACTCAGTGGCAGTTTAGCAGGCTCTGAGTTAATTAGTTAGTTAATAAATTAAAAACTACTGCAAGCTATTGTAAATGCTTTAATATCTATAGTGGAAAAAAACATGGTATTTACTACGGTTTAGAAACAAATACTGTTGTTTTTGGACGTTAGTTAAAAACTTAATAAAACCATATATCTTTTTTTGGAATGCTTACATTGTAGTTTCATAAGGGCGCAAGTTTCTACTCCTGCACGAAGCGGTTCAAAAGCTAAATCCGGCGCTGCTCATTGTATTCTCAGTGTACATTCCTGGCAACAGGGTTGAATATGTTCCATACATAGCCAGCTCTGTAAAACTTGTAGAAATGCCTGGTCTTGCGTCGTTTAAAATATGTATACTATCCACTTTTGTTTGGGGCTGGGTCCTGCTGCTCTATAAGAGCTGGAATTGCAGCTAACCGACGCTACGTGCCGACTCACGAACTTTTCGGGCCAAATTGTTGCAACTGGCTTCTTCAGGGAGGCTTTCTTGTAACACCTCGATCCCTAAGTTTTTTTTTAAATTGTGTGACATTTGCCAAACTCACCATCACGATTGTACGCCCTATAAATTAGGAAAGCATTTATAGCCGCAACATTCAGTCGGGAAAAAATATCACCAAAGGCCAACGTCGGGTATTGTGAGCCACGTTATAAGACGTAACCATTCGATCAACCACATCAACCCCACTTTTTCTGGTGTTATTAAACATGATCATTTCTGGTTTAGCCTCCATCTACGATTAGATTGAATTGTCACAACTGTCAAGCAATGTTCTTCCAATAAGCGTCTAACAATTTCATAACTGGTAAACCATCGGTCCATGGTCACGTTTCTCCCAGCAGTAGCGTTGTCTCTTTTGAAAGGATCGTCCGGTTGAACGCCGGGATAAATTTCCACGTGGGGAGTATAAAACGTTTTTGTGTCCACAACGGAAAACACTTTTAGCCCATATTTCCTGGGCTTGTTCGGAATGTAGATCTTCAAGCTGCATCTTCCACAAAATGTTAAAAGCATTTCGTCTAAAGTTACATAATTCCCTACACGATAATTTCGTTTTCAGGCACTATTGAATTCATCAAGCATATTTCTTACTGCTGCTAATTTGTCCAAATATCATATTTGCTCTCTAATAGCAGTATCGTCAAAACGTAAGCCTTAAAATTCCATTCTTCCTTGAGCAATAGCAGCAGGAAATATTTCAGCTCCAAGACCTTCTTCAATATAAATTCTGGCAAATTTTTTCGTCCGCCATGTTGAGTAGGTCTATATTATATAAATATAACAATTCAAAAAGCGCCTTGATTTCTTCCTATTCTTCGGGACCTGTTTCTTTCGCTTCATATTTTTTTATACGCTGTAGCAATTTTGCTAATATATAAATTTGTATTTTCAACAATAATGTCCACCATATTCCATACATATATGCCCAGCACTAAATTGGGGGCAGTCCATTTCCTGTAGCTCCAATTACTCCTGACAATTGCGTTATAATGATTCTTTGACGTGTTCGCACGTTGAGGGAAGAAGCTTCTTTCTTCCATTGAGTACCTTGTTTTACATAATAATAGAGACACCTACCTGTCTTTATTGGAACTACTTTCTGCACTGCTGTTTCCTGAATATGTTCACCATTCCGTAAACTTTTATTTGTACCTGATTGGTGGTCACACTCAATTGCGAAATTTTCATCGGCCACAGAATCGTCGCTTTCAGAGAATTCATATTAGTCATCAGTCGAAACTTCTTCATGCATAGTATATCTCAATCTTTCTATATCTCTATCGTAAGGATCCATACTAATAGCTAATTCAAAGTTCTACAGAAATTAAAAAATGCATTCTACAAATATTGTAAAATGTATTATTGAGGGCAAGTTATCTTATGCGAATTTGTGCTGTATTTGTAAATACAAACTTGCATAAGATAAATGCGATAAATAATACCCCTATTATACATTTTTTAATATTTATAGAATCCATTTTTTAATTTCTGGAGAACTTTGAATTAACTATTAGTATGGATCCTTACGACCCAAACGAGTACAAAAATAACTAATTAAAACTTAAACAAAAACTTTAATAGGTAAGTAAATTGACGAAGCTGAAAGTCACTGCAGATACCGATGTTGCATTAGCAAAGCCTAATTATTAAGAACCACGTATTTCACTTGCCTTGTTTACAATATTGGACATGTTGGGCTTGAATAAGCATTTCGAGCAATTACGGGATTAGTTTGAAAGTTACACCATTGTAAGGCTTGTCAGGACAAACAATTGCGGTAAAGATACCTGTTTTTGCAAGCTTGAAAGGAACATAGAACATTACAATCCCAACACTTTTTCCGCAAAAACTAACTGCACTTTGCACTTG
Source organism: Pissodes strobi (assembly GCA_016904865.1). Classification (NCBI taxonomy): domain Eukaryota; kingdom Metazoa; phylum Arthropoda; class Insecta; order Coleoptera; family Curculionidae; genus Pissodes; species Pissodes strobi. Next base: position 101,666 of record MU184637.1, on the reverse strand, counting down.
TGTTTGGACTCAAAGGCCCCACCCCTGGAACAGTGGGTTAATACAAAGTATTTCCATTTGTTACATCTTTTCCTAAGAAGTAGAACTTCTCGTCCTATAGAGTAGAATATAAATTTAGAAAGCTCCTAGATTATCCATTGTTACTGTCTTATTTTCTTTTAGGGTGAAGTGCGTTTAAAACTTTGGACACATAATTGGGATAAGAGACTAAAAGGTTGGTGCTTTAAATATGAAAACTATAAAACAACAAGATGTGATTTTTTTTAATATTAACTTGTGCTGTTTGCGCTCACTAAAGACCACAGGAAAATTGGTGAAAACCCCTTCGAAGTCGACTTACGGGAACCTGGCAGCCGTGTTAATAAGTTTATAAATTTTGACATGTGTCTCATGAATCCTCAGGACATCTTAGAGAAGCGATGGCAATTTCAAAAAACTATATACTCTCAGTAACAATAGCTGAAGGTATTACTCCAGGAGACGCTCACGCTATAGACGTGTACTACCACATGAAATAATATTGGGGAAAGGATACAGTAGTTGATATGAATGAAGTATCACGTATCACCAATACATCATCACTTGTGGAGTTTCTTCCTTGTGTCAAGTCATTCCTTAGGGATGGAGATATTTCTCCTGTAGCCGACCTACACGATACATATCTAAATATATCTCACTCTAACCGAGTAGATATAGAAAATAATGAAGTTATGTCTCGAAGAGAACTAAAGTTATTCTTGCAGGAGGAAATTCCGTATATAGTTTTTCAGTTTCTGAACGGAAAAACGAATCTGAAAGAGCATCTCTCATATATATGGTTGATATTGCCATGCAAGAAGTTGAAGATCAAGTTAATAATTTAAAAGTGTTACATCAAGCTGCAACTCGATTGAGAAAGGCATATCATTCTCTCCCTAAATTCACTAGTTCTTTAGATGATGATAATTTTAAAATTACTGAGGAATTTGAGGTGTTTCTAAAATGGTTCTTGTGTGGATCTGGGCAAATTACCTCCACTTCTGAAAGGCAGTCTATAATAGATAATCGTGTAAATAGCTTTTCACAAAATTTTCATGTTTTAATGTCTCACTGACTGCCAATCAAAATTAGCGGATATTAGCATTATACAAAGAACACGGAACTGTCATTGCAGATAAGCATAGGTCTGGCTTTACATAAAAAGACCCGAATGGCTCAACAATTCATGAACAGAGAAAAAGTAAAATACGACACCATTTGGAAGAGCTTGTTTAAAATGATTCTAAAGTTGGTGATGCGGATGTAGATATCTTAAAACAGCCTTACAGTGTAGCATGGGAAAAGTACAAATGTTATCGTTTAAAAATGTAGCATACTTTTCTGATTTGTCAATTTGGTTTCCGACCAGGATTTTTTTTTTAATCCTTCATATATTCTGAAAATCACGTTGTTTTTGACTCGTATAAGCACGACTTTTTGAAATCAGTGGAAACGGTAAGAAGGAAGAAAGGCATAGACTCTATACCATATATCGTTAGTGGTAAAACTAGCCTAAAGAACACAAATCTAACAAAGCTGCTCTCTCATACATCGACGAAATGGGCAATTACTCAATATATCTCAAAACTTCTAATATGACTGGGAAATTAAACTAATCGGAATGTGATCTGTTCCTTGGAAATTCCCTAATGACTACAACTGCTTGTGGCAATATAATGGACCTACAGAGCTTGCAAGAAGAAGCTGCAAAGATCAGGATGTTTTTGCCAGATGTTCATGATTTATTACTTGCTCTAAGACGTGTTCGTTTGTTGCCAGAAGACATGAACTTCGTAAGCATCGGATCAAGTAATCAGGGGATATGTTTCCGACTAATTTATGAATCTTTGGGACAGTTTAAAGTAGAAGTCTTTACAGGCCTTCACGCATTGCCAAAAGCTGACGTTACAAGAGCATTTAAAGGCAAATCAAAAATTATTTTTTAGACAAAGTTTCTGTCAGCTCTCCCATCTATACTTCAGGCGTTAGTTACCCTTGAGAAAAATGAAATATTAGATTAATTGGTTTTTAAAGAAATCGAATATTTTATTTGTGGTGTGTATTCACCAACCAAGAAAAGCATTAGTAAGGTATCCGAGCTAAGATAGTGAATCTTTAGCCCAAAAACAAAGTTCCAGTGATAATGTGCCTCCCACCCTAGCACTTCTAAAAACACCAAAACTGAGATGTCATTATCAGTGCATGGAATTATATAGAGGTATACTTCCATGTTTGCCACCAGCAGCGGAATATGGGTGGAAATTGGTTAATGAGGAATTTGAACCCACTATATGTACCTTCTGTGGGCCCCTGATGAAGTGATTTTAGTAAGATGCTCATGTTCCAAGGAAATCTTGATTTTTTTGACAAATGTCGGGATGTTGGAGGAAATCGGAATCAGAAGAATTATTGGATGATGCGTCTTAGACTACTGGATGAAATCCTAACTGTTAAGGCCTGCGTCTCTTTTCCGTCTCCCTCTTATTATCAAAAATGCATAATTTAAAAAACATTTAAACACGTTTTCTCCATGTCTATTTAATTTGATATGTAAACATCATTAATAAACAGCTATAAACATTCATCAGTCTTTTCATAAACATCAACACTTATATAGCCGGGAGGGTTGGTCCTTTGAAATTTTTTACTTTGGAAAAAGATTAACATTTATAATTATTTATTTCAATTGGCCGTACTGCATGTTATTCTTAAAATGACCAATTTAGGCGTTTCGTATTTTATGTATGGCGTAAATTGTATGTTTCAACCCCTAATGATCTAGGGGTGGAGCTAGGAGCTGGATTATTAATAAGTACTACTTGTTAAAATGAAGATATGTTTGAATAAATTTTACTAAGCTAAATTGCATTATTTTATAAGAAGTGGCTAAAGGGGGTTGTTTCTTCCTTCAGTCGCACTTACGAGAGACCGATTTTCGGAATCTGTGGGATTTTCTGAAAATGTTGAGATATCGCCCAATATTGTATCATAAATATGTCAACGGAATATGGATTGAAACCGGACTAAACGCCGAATGGCGAAATATACAAGTGCACAACATTGCGAGAGACGGCCCATTCTCGGAATCTGGGGGTTTGTCTAAAAATGTTAAAGTACCGCCCAAATTGTATCATAAATCTTCAAACGGAATACGGATTGAAACCGGACTAAACGTCGAATGACAAAATATACCAGTGCCACCGAACATTAACTAACGATAAGAAGGCCAACTCAACGGGATGTACGTGTTCAGAGAGCGCTACAAAGGAATCGTAGTTTATTTTCTTCGTTGCCTGGTAACAATCGGCAAACTCCGCAGCACACAGGTTGAATTTAAATAAACGATATTTTCGTTTGCACTATATTTAATCAAATTTATGACGAAATTATTTATAGCACTCTAGTACTCTAGTTGGCTTTGGAAAAACACAGTTAATATCTTTTGATATGTTTGCAGCGCCCTGTCAAACTTACGTTATGGTTTTTTATTATTATCACCAAATAAATATTTTGATAAAGTTTGCATTCAACTGGCTGTTTCAAAAATCTATTAACGTTTTTAATTAGTTATTATTGATAACAATACTCAAGGTTTGTAATAACTAAGAGATTTTGATTTTGTGTTAATGATTTTACCATATTTCCGAATACAAATATTCTGGCAAAAGGATAAGCGCCGCGCGCCGCGTCAAAGGTCGCCTGCCAACATGATTGTTTTATTTGTATCATGGTCTGCCGATATTCTGCTAGTTTTTGCGCGGGGAAGGAGACACACCGTTGACATGCCGATGCCGCCGCGGAGAGTGATCCATCTTATCATATAGTTTTGACCAAATACATAATAAAAAGATAAAAACTGTACTATACTGCTAACGTGCTAACACAACGTTGAGGTTATGTGTTGGTGTTATACCTAATTGTGCAACAACTGAAGCCAGATTATCAGAATATGGCGCGTCGAAATGAGGTTCCCTTATTGGCTAAATTTGTAACGTGCGCAGTTTTCCCTGCTGCTGTCTTGTTTGAGCATTTATGTTTCTCTGTTTTTTGCTTCATATGTTGTACTGTAAGTATTTTCAAAATGGTTTTATGTCTTTTAAATTACCCTTAACGCAACGCATTATCAAATTGAAATTTTAAACACTATGTCTGTTTTAAAGTCGTCGGTACGGGTGGGCAAGAAATTGAATAATCGATTAAACGCTTAATATTTTAGCAAATAACTGAATAATCGATTAATCGATATTTTCTGAAATATTAATCGATTAATCCATTAATCGGTAATTTCTTAAAAGTGAATCGAATAATAGATTATTTTCGCCCACCCCTAATCCCATAATATTGTAGTAAGTGAAACAGAAGCTGAATTCTCGGAAGATAGAATCATTATTGCTGATGCAAGGCTGATAGTATTATAAAAAGAGGTAATAAATACTTTGGCTGAATCAGCAGATAAAATTTATAATTTAGTTTGAATTTGTAAATATGGCTTTGATATTACCTTGTGAGAGTCAGAATATAAGCAAGTGTTTTTAAACAACAGCTGCACTTAGATTAATTTTTAAAAATAGCGATAATTCTGAAATACTTGTATGGCAAAATTGCAGACCCTCATCAACGCGTTTCTGTCGTCCGCTTAACATTCATCTTGCTCGTGAGACTCCTGAATTAACCGTTGCAAAAACAAAATTAATTTGGATCATCGAATTAAAAATTTAAAACCCTTTTTTTACAACGAAGGGGCCTTTAATTTTCAAAATCATTTTTTTAAAACGGTTTAAGAACATACAAACGATTTTTATACATGATTTTTAGCGTTAGTGATAATTGATACACCCTATATATAAATATAGATAATGAGCCAAAAATTCAACAATTAGTTGTCTAAAACACGATATATTAAACGTGTAATACTTAATAACTTTTATGTCTTATTTCTGGAAAACCTTATTATGGCCAGCTTTCCTATAAATTCGACCAGTGTGCGCCGGGTCCAAAGGTCACTTGCCAGTATCATGCTAGTTTTCGCGCGGGGAAGGAGGCATACCGTTGACGTGCCGCCGCGCAGAGTGAATCTTCTTATCGTTAGTTAATATTCAATGCCAATGCATAATATCGCGAAAAAATTTTTACTCTGCAGGGCAATATTAAATTCTATTTATCTGCTAAAAGTGCTGCTGAGCACATGACCGTTTTCCTATTACATATATACATATTTCTTTATTGAATGGAAAGTTTCGACGCCTTAAAGATCGCAAGGGTAAAACCAATCATCAAAAAAAAATAGACAAGTTTATTGAGGAACTAAATAACCATCTAGGTATTTTCTATTATAAATAAAATATTTTAAAACACATAATAGAAAGTTTGATGGGGCTTCACTCATATCTCGAGATGATTTATATCGTCGATTTTTAGTAAAGAAGATCATTTGAATACGTGTTCTCTATATTAAATCAAAATTCATTATCAAGGCTTACTTTAAAATTCTGTTTTCTTGTTAATTCTTGCTCTATCTGTTTCATCATTTTAGCTTAGTCCTGCTATTTTTGCATTATTTCATTTTAATTTTAATTTGTATAATAGGATCTACACGTAGATTGTACTATACAGGTACATGTTTGTAACAATTATCACATAATTATTATAAATAAGTATGAGAAATGAGCTCAGTGTTGATAGTCTCTTCAGAGAGCGCGGACCTAATTTAGCAATACCTGTGTTCTATACCGAGTATCTATACCGTCCGTGAGCAAGTATTTTATTCAATCGGATACAAAATTAATTTTGAAATAATCTGTTATGAACCTTCAGCTTTTGGATAAAAAATCAGGTCATTATAGATAACTAAAACAAGTTCATATTATCATTTTGGTTAACGAGTCTTCAAGAATTGATCAATAACTAATTATATTTCAAGGGCAACAGCAGAAATTATATCAGTTTACAACTGTTACAATTAATTATGGAAATGATCTTGGTGACTTTCAATAATTTTATAACAGGTAATACATGCATAAAAAACATTTTTACACTGAACGATTAAATCTCGTTTTATAACATCGCGTCGGACAAAAGTAACTTTACATATTTGCTTTGCAAATGTTCTATGGCCATCTAACTTATAATAACTTTAAGGCTCTATTACTTTCAGAAGATTTAACAAAATCGATTACTTTGAAGCATAATAGCAATTAAAACTCGTTGCGGCAGCTGCGTTTGCAAAATTTTATGTAATCTCAAGTATCCCATCATGTTATGTGCCGCGAGAAATTCTGAGGTAAAATATTAGGTTCCCTCTATATCCAAACTTTCAAAGCATGTCGAAGTAATGATCAGAGAAGTTACTTTGTAATGATTTTTTATAATATACATAAGATCTGCCAAATATATTTACCACTAGACGGTCATGCACTAAAATACCGTCAATAAATAAATGTCCCCGTGTATTCCTCATTTATTATCTTACTGCTGCTTTCCGACAATATTGTCACGTATAGGAAATTGAGAGGTCTTGAGATTGACTATGCATAATAAATTTGTTTATAGGACGGCTTGCCTCACTTTGTATAATCGTTGATTGAAGAGCGAACTTCAATCAACGGTATAATACAGTTTTACCAAAATGTATCTTTGGTTTTATTGTTACGACCTGTATGACGTGACGCCATGCCTTGGAATGACATGCAGGTTATGCAGCTCAGATTCAGGATCAATCTACGTTAGGTGAGAAGAGATGATAAAGAAAACACTTTAGTTAAAAACAATAACAATGTTTGTTGGTCAGAGATTTGGTAAATTTACACTTTACCCGATTACTAAGGTGCGCATGGCTTTGCGATTGAGGTATATTTTTGAATTGTTTTTAGATAGGTCTTTAATCACTGTTTTATAGTATAGTTTTTGAGGAGTTGTGTTGTGTTTTATTTATGTGTGGCTTTGACTTAATTCCACTCAGAGTTTACACTGCATTTTAACTAAATGACAGATTCTACTTTGAAAATTATATTTTTTTAGAACTTTGACAAATATGTTGTACATTCGACTTTTGCTACTGTAGGTATACAGACCAAGCTTTAAGCACCTGTGTGCATACAAAACTCTGGTTAAGGTAGAAAATAAGGTTGCCGGTTAGGTCCTTACGCACCTGTGTGCATCTAAGGAACTGGTTTAGGTGAGAAACAAAGTCTTGGTTAGCTTTTGTTGGCTTTGATATTTGAAGGCAAGTAACGGGTGGGCGCAATAAAAAGTCATCAAGAGCGGTAACTAAATGGCGTCATAAATATTGACGATGTTTTAGTACACCATTGTTTAACGGCATTTTAAAAACAGCGTATATTTAAATACACTTTTAAAGGAATTATTTTAAAATATTATAATATGCAAAAATTAAGAAAAGCTCTGAATCATATCTTACAATTTAAAGTCCAATAACGTTATTGTAAAAATATTACTATATACTTGCGCTTTCAGTAGTTCAAATTCATATAACGCCAATTTAATAATAACATTTCAGATTTGGCACTCACGCAATTTTGTTTCTCGTTCGTTGAAAAAATTAACCTAAAAGATCTGACAAATTATATGACACATCTTTAATGGGTTTTCGAGGATCAACGGATTTTCCTGCAAATATTATATAACAGGCCAATGCCTCTTCTCTGCACCTTCATTTAGTTTTCGTTCGTCAAAGTGTGAAATTCGTGGAACGTAATTGTATCGTTATTAAATTAAGTAGGTGATTAACTATTTCGGAGTCAGTTCTACCTGAATTTACTTACTTTCCAAGGAAAAGTGAAGCAAAGTGATGCATGCTATAATGGATAAGAAAGTCATGCCTATATAAATTTGTATATTTCATATGTTTTATTAAATCAAAGCAGGTATATTTTTTATAGAATTTTTTGTGCCTCTTTATCCCCTATTTGCTTTCAAAACTTTAAATAAATATCAACTTTTAACTAATTTCTCCCATATTCTATTATAGGATGAATCCTGTTAAAAAGCCGATGGTGTTTTGAGAGCAAGAAGAAGATGGGGTAATGAATATTTTAAAAAATCTTAACTTACCCACAAAAGCAGCTTTTGAAATGCCAAGAAAAATACTCGTAAGAAAACTAAGGTGAAAAATCGTCCCAGCGTTAGTTTTTAAGATATTAAACAAAATATGAAAATTGCATGCCTCAAATGGCTATACATGCCTCCTGACGCCATTTTTTAAAAATAATATTGAGTTTGTAAGGGCACCTTTTTTGTTACAGATAATATTGCCAAGTGCACTTTCAACTGAATTTATCATCTGGATGTTTGGCTCCGAGGACAGGAAATACCAATTTTAAGATGGCTCGTCAAGTTTTAGCTAACTAAAAAAAAAATTAAAGGAAAACGCAAATCTCCACAATTTAATTTACCAAAACTATGACATAAATTATGTTTCGGCACATGGTGCCTTTTTCGAACAAACTAACTACAACCATATAAGCTGTGCTACAACTGTGCAAAAATAAAGTAAAATATCGTAAGTAGGTAACAGAAAGGAGACCATAAACCTAAAGGTATGGAAATTCCAACTAATAGGTATTAAGTAAAAATATGAGTGTTTTTGCTATTAATGTTTGGTACTGAAGGAAGGTAGAGAGTAATGACAACAATGTCCATTAAGTTATTATGTGTATAAATTTATTAATGGGGAATAATTAGTATCTAATTGCTCTTTCCATAATACACCTGGGTTTTTTTATTAATTTCCATGTTTTCCAAATAATTTAATTTTCTTGCGTTTATTCTCTATTTGTAATATTTTAAAATTTTTGGAAAATTTGTGTTTTTCTGAATTTAAATGTAAATCATGATGCGACTTGTTTCATGTTCTTTAATTCTTGTTTTGAAAGATCTACCTGTTTGTCCTATGTATACTTTTGGACAAGAACCACACTCTAGTAAATAAACTTCTGATTTGAAAAGTTTATTTGGTTTGGATTTGTTATTTTTAATAGATTTGCCTAAATTATTATATTTTTATCTTATTTTTGGAGAGGGTTTTGGAAATACGTTTGGAAATCGAGCCTGTGTATGTAATAGATAAAAATTTTTGGTCAGGTGTAGATATTGGTAGTTGGATAGACTAAGTTTATTGCCATTTTATAAGATTTTTTCTTTAGTAAAAATATACTAGCGCTGTATCCGCTATTGACCGCAATCTGTTTAATGATATAAAGTTATTTTCTATAATTTTCTTCTGATAAACAATTAAAAGACTATGTACCGGGTGGCCAACTAAGAATGGACGTCGGCCATAACTCGATAACCGTTAGTCATGCAACTTGTAGAAAAAAATATTGTCGAGTAAATCGACCAAGGGAAATCGCTGGAAATTATCTTTAACTTTGTAGGATGGCCGCTAGGGGGCGCAACTGGAATGGTAAATCAAAAAAGGGCCTTTTCTCCAAAAATATGAATGTAAAGATATATTATAAATATTACCATCGTAAAAAGTAGAATATTTGTGACTCTTTTTAATTAAAGTTTTTTGCTATATCTCATTAAATATAGTGGCCATAACTCCGTTATGAGTCAACAGAATTGAACAAAATAGGTCTCGTTTAAAAGATCTTTTATTGCCTAAATATGCAGCATAAAAATTATCCGAATAGATTTCGCCGTTATCGCTAGAGGGCGCTGTATATCATTGCAACAGTTACTGCGAATTTTTATGGAAATTTCAAATAGTAGGCTATGTTTTTTTTTTACATTGTTGAATAGAAGACGAAATTCCCTAAAATTCCGCGCAAACCGTAACTTTCTATCTTTTTTCTAATCCGAGATATCATTAAAATAAATATTAGGTGACTGGATTATGCAACGTCTCCGCAATTTAAGGGGATAGGTAATCTATGTTACATAAATAGTTATTGACTTCTAAAACATTAAATGAAAAATAATTTGAAAAACAAAAAATATTAATTTCCACTTTAAGTAATGTCACCCTAAATGTTCAAAATGCCGTCCATCATTTTCGATGAGCTTTTGAATGTTATCTCCAGTATTCCAAACTACAGTTTCTAGCTCGGCAACTGAAATAGTTTGCATGGTGTGCCTTATTCTTTCAATCATATCTTCCCGTCGTGTAGTAGTTCTGGTGACAAAAACCAAGTCTTTTACTCGACTACATAAATAAAAATCGAGACATGTCAAGTCGGGTGATCGATTCGGCCATGGAAAGATGCTACCCCGTCCTATCCATCTACCAGGGTAGTTGGCTTCCAAAAACTCCCGACCGTTCACTGCGAAGTGTACCGGACAACCATCAGAATATAATTCTTTGTGGAATTGCAAGAGGCACTTCCTCCAACAAAACCGGCAACTCCTCTCTTAAAAACCTCAGATCGGTAACTCTCACCATTCAGTGGATAATAAAAAAAAAGGAGCCAATAATTCGTCCTTCTAGTATTCCTGCCCAAAAATTTACGGACCAACGACCTTGGTGCTGGATTTCTCGCATCCAACGCGGATTTGATCTCGACCAGTAGTGGGTGTTATGGAGATTCACTCCGCCATTGCTATGGAATATGGTCTCACCAGTCCACAATATATGCGAGAGAACTTGCAGATTTTCCATTATCATTCCCAAAAGCCAGCGATAATAATCCACTCTTCGATCGAAATCTGGAGCAGTCAATGCCTGATGTAGGACTAAGTGATAAGGATGTAATCTGAAACAAGGGAAACAACTGATGCAACAAGATTGGAAAGATAGGATGGAAAATAGTCATTAAATAGACCTTTGTGGAATTGCAATCTTTTGATTCGTTCATGTTGTTGCTTTCTTGTGTTCTTTGAGGATGTTTTGAATATTAGCTCGAGTTACTCCCAGGTCTTGCCCAATGATCCTAGTACTTAATTGAGGATTAAACTCGACGTAAGCTAGCATATTAACGACGTTCTGTTCCGTGCGTCATCTGCGTTGTCTGCGGTATACAGGAAAATTAATGTTTCCAGTTGTCCGCAAATGATTGATGACTCGAAGAAACACTTTTCTACTAGGGTGACGTCACTCAGGGTATTGCTGCGCGTAAACCCGGGCAAAATATTCAAAATAAACACCAACCATGTCAAATAATTCTTCGTTTGTATACTACATTTTGGAAAAATTAAATTAACGCAACACGAACAACAGTAAAAATATGAACAAAAAAAAGCGAACGTAGCAACTAAATGACATTGACATAAAACTAAAATGTTTAAATTCTTTGACGTATTGTTTCCAATTTTGTTTTCACAGCCTACTACTTTTTTTCTTTGGTGATTGAGGTAACGATTATTTACATATTTTACTCTTTTCTTGTGCATACATTGGCAGTGTTAAGGACAATTGCGGTTTTTATCAATATATTGGAACTACGATTTTTCATTTAATGTCTTAGAAAGTCAATAACTATTTATGTAACATAGAGTAGCCCCTTAAATTGCGGAGACCCGAGACGTTGCATAATCCAGTCACCTAATATTTATTTTAATGATAGAAAGTTACGGTTTGCGTAGAATTTTAGGTAATTTCGTCCTCTATTCAACAATGTAAAAAGAGACATAGCCTACTATTTGAAATTTCCATAAAAATCCGCAATAACTGTTGCAATGATATACAGCGCCCTCTAGCGATAACGGCGAAATCTATTCGGATAATTTTTATACAGCACATTATTAGGCAATAAAAGCTCGTTTTTACCTTGGAATTGATTGCCTTTGGCTCCACAAATGATTAAACTTGGTTTGAATTGGTATAGAGCCTCTCGGCCCAGGTTCCAGGATGTAAACTGCACAAATGCAAGTTTAGTGACCCTAATGAAATGTCCCTATATATCTATCGTACCTATATATCGTCGATTCGATAAGCAAGTCTGCTATCATTTTCAAGAAAGGCAAAAAACTAAAAATGAAAATGGTTCGCAAATACAATAAAACAGTAAAAAGCTCTTGCAGATTGTCAGACTTTGAACTGACTTTGACAAGATGACAATTATAATGCCATATTTAATTACTGGTTAACTGGTATTTAGTGTGATAATGAGATGTTATTTCGTAAATTAATTTGTTTTTGAAGTTTTATATGTCTATAATTTGGTGTTTCGCTTAGGAATAATTTAATGATTTTTGTTGAAAGGATTAGTTAATTTTTAAGTGTCCCTTATCAACTTCAGTTTTTAGCAAAGGTAACCATGTGCTATTAAAACTAACAGAAGTTGAAGCAACACATTCATCTTTAATAAAATTAAATCACTTTCTTTAATTTTACGTTTTTTAGATGAAGGCTCCTTTGCCAAAATACTAGAAGCGTTGCATTGTATTCTGTGATTGTTATCAAATGCATGTTGACAAATATGTGATTTGTGGAATTGTGCATTTCTAATATAAGTTTGGTGTTCTTTTATACGTTTTGATAATGGTCTACAGGTCTCACCTATATAAAATTTATTACATTCACATGGTATTTTATAGATAACATTTTTAGTAGTTTCATTTTCATTAAGTGGTTTTGATTTTGTTAGTTTAGGTTTAGATGTAAGGGTGTTTTCTGTTTTGAAAATTGTACGAATGTTAAATTTATTACCTATTCGTTTTATTTTGTCTGATAAACCAGAAATATAAGGAATAAAGAGGTTCGTAATAGGTCTATTTTGACTTTGTCTGATATTTGCTTGTTCAAATTCTATAAAGCATTTTTGAATGAAATCAATAGGATAGTTAATATTAATCAAAACATTGCTCAAAAATTCTTTTCCTGTGTTGAAATTTTGATTATTACAAATTATTTTCATTCGATCATATAGACTTTTTACGACCCCCTTTTTTACCATTATTGGGTGATTTGAATTAAAATTTAAATATCTGTTTGTATGTGTTGGTTTTCTGTATACTTTTGTTTCGAAACTATTCAAGTCTTTTTTTATAAGAATGTCAAGAAATGAAAGCTGTTCATTAATTTCTTTTTCTATAGTGAATTTGATTGTGGGTTCTTTGGTGTTAATATGATATAGAAAACCGTTAAGAAAATGTTCGTTATATGGATAAATTGAAAAAATGTCATGTATATAACGCCACCAAATTAAAGGTTTATATTGATAATTTTCAACAAAATTGAATACAAACTTTTCCATAAAAATATTACTTAATAAAGGTGATAAAGGCGAACCCATAGCCATACCATTGTTTTGTTGATAGTAATTGGTATTGTATTGAAAATAAGTAGTTTTTACGCAAAAAGTAAGTTTTTCGAGTATTGTGTCAATATTAAGTTTTGTACGTCCACCAAGGTTAGTATCATTTGTTAATTTATTTCTTACAATATTTAAAGTTTTATCAACAGGTACGTTGGTAAATAGACTAACAACATCAAAACTTACCAGAGTATCGTTAGGATTTAAATTAATTTGTGAAAGTTTCTCTGAAAAATTTTTGTGAATTTCTTATATATGAATTAGTATTGTTAGCAAGTGGATTAAGAATTTTGAGTAGATATTTAGCAATGGGGTGTGTTGGCGAATTTATACAGCTGACTATTGGACGTAGAGGACTATTTAGTTTATGTATTTTTGGTACTCCATTACAATGAGGTGTTTTACTTTTGTGTGGTGTCAGTTTGCATCTTTCTATGTTATTGAATTGATTTTTGTGTTTTTTTAACATATTGTATATTTGTCTCTCAATACGTTCTGTTGGATCATTATTTAGTATTGAGTAATTACCGTCATTTAAAAGAGACATTATCTTTTCATCGTAAGTAATGCAATTCATTATTACGGTTGAATTACCTTTATCTGCTGGTACAATTTTAATAGCGTTATCTCTTTTTAATGATTGTAATGCTCTTTGTTCTGTGTATGTTAGGGTTTGTTTAATTTTAAATGGTTTTACTAGTGTTATTTTAGTTCTAATTCTAAATTCGTCTTTACGTTCTTCTGGCAAGTTTTGTGTTGTTTCTTCAATTGCTGAAATGATATCAACCTTAGGAACGATTTTAGGTGTAACTGAGTAATTTAAACCTTTAGAAAGAACAAGTTTATCAACATCGGATAATACTCTATCAGACAAATTGATTACAGTTTTTTCAATAAAGTCGTTATTTTTGACAATAGAAATTTCTTTGTTTAATTTTTCTTGAATGAGATTATTAAATTTATTTATATGAATACGTTTTTGTTTTTCAAAATTTATTAAATAACTATTATGAACACAGTTACAAATATGATTCAAATCTATAGGTAAAATTTGGTTTTGCAAGTTTAGTTTTAAATTATTTATTTCTATTTGAATTTTATATTTATTAAATCTATGAAACTGTAACCTTTCTCGTAACAGAGCATTACTTGCTCTTTCTAAGATTTTTATGGTTTTTTGGTTGTTGTATGGTGCTTTAGGTCTTAAACCTTTAGGAATCAAGTTATTGTTTTTGCATTTGTGTAAAAAAGTTAAACTGTTTTCAAAATGCAATACCTTTTTATGTTTATTTTCTAAAATAGAACAAATATTAGGCCCATACCTTTCATGTAGATATGTTCTATATTGCTGTGGAGGATTAATTTTTACCTTGGAATTGATTGCCTTTGGCTCCACAAATGATTAAACTTGGTTTGAATTGGCTCTATACCAACATAATAATTATTGTGAAATTCGAAATAGTTTTGATCCAAGCAAACAGAAAGAGAATCTAAGATATCTTGTTTTATGATTGTATTAACTTTATTTCTTTTTAAGAGTATGTTAATCAAATCTATTATTTCATTAGGTGGAACACTGGGAAACAAATTTTTTACCACAAAAGATAATATAGTTTACCATTTTGTTGAATTTTTAGATGCTTAATTTTATTAATAAGCTCGTATGAATTTATAATACTTTTTCTATTTTGCTTATTTTTCAATGAAAACATTAATTTATTCTTTTTTCGATCAGCACTCGTGTCGAAAAGATTAAACACAAACATAAACATAAACATATTTATTAAATCCTTGGACTTTACAGGTAACAAGTATGGATCAAGTCAAAGTGTCGGCGCATTGCTAATAATGGGCCGTAGTAGAGTTTATTGTTGTACATATAAAACTATAGGTATAATAATACAAACATTATTTGATACATATATAATAGATTCTCTTTCGACACGGATTTGTGTATCGAAATGAAATCATTTTGAACGCAAAATAGAAAAAGGCACTTTATCTGACGCTCTTTGAAGGATAAGGCCTCTTCGGCTCTGACCCCAGGGAGTAAACAATACAAGTGCTACTTTAGTGACCCCAATGAAGCTGAAAGTTTTGAATTGACTTTGGCAAGATGACAAGAATAATATCATATCGTTTAATTACTGGTCTGTTAGGTTAGTGTGATATTAAGGTGAAATTAGGGAAATAATTCATGCGTTCTTGAAAGTTATCAGGTGTTATTAAAATTAACAGAAGCTGAAGCAACGCATTTATCTTTATTTCATAATATTGAAGAACTTTCTTCAATTTTACGTTTTTTCATAAGGCTTTAAGCATTCCATTGTATTTTGTGATTGTTATCTCATTTAAAAAAATATAACGTAGGCATATATGTCAGAAAATTGTTAGTGTTTTGTTTTATATGTAACTTAGAAAATAACTTGGCCACCAACCCTGCATTTTGTTTCTTTGTTTGCCTTGATATCTTTAAAAACAAAAAAGTTACAGCGAATTAAAATGTTAAGCTTTTTGTTTTTAAAGATATCAAGGTAAACAAAAAAACAAAATGTAGTGTTGGTGGCCAAGTTTTATTTTAGGTTAAATAAAACAAAACACTAACAATTTTCTGACATAAGCCTACTTTATATTCTTTAAATGGAACAACCTGTATATTATTAAATTTTTGGACTTTCTATAAAAATCTAAACACATTTCGTGTATAATATCCTATACACATCTTAAGCTGTTTACGAAATATTGACAGTTGAAAGTCGGGCATTTTGACAACTTGATAGGCTCTAAAATCTAAACCGTACGAGATCAAAGAAAACGGTTTGCACATTCATAAGCTATCGAATGATAGTAACTTTGAATTTAACCGGAGGCTTAAAAGTTCCGGTTAATTTTATCCGCGGGTTAAATTTGAAGATACTGTCATTCGATAGTTCATAAAAACTTAAGATAGGAATGTGCAAACGGTTTTCTTTGATCTTGTGCGGTTTAGATTTTAGAGCCTGTCAAATTGTCAAAATACCCGTCTTTCAACTGTCAATATTTGGTAAACAGTTAAAGATAGGTATAGGATATTATACACAAAATGTGGTCAGATTTTTCTAGAGAGTCCAAAAATGTAGTAATAAACAGGGAGTTCCATTTAAAAAAATATAAAGTAGGCTTATATCTCAGAAAAATGCTAGTGTTTTGTTTTATTTGTAACTTAGAAAAAACTTTTTTGCCACCAACCCTACATTTTGTTTTTTTGTTTACCTTGATATCTTTAATAACAAAAAAGTTACAGCGAATCAAAATGTAATCAAGATGTACGATACAGCTAATCTAATTACTTGTAAATCGTACTTCATAGAACATATCAATTTTATTGATATTTATTAATAATTAAAGTCATAATAGGAACTAACATGCCTGAAATGCTTTTAATTTAGAGAGCACACATATTATTGCTTATATACTATTAGAGACACTACTTACATAATTCAACAAGCAAAAACAAAGTACAAACACAGGTAGAATATTCATATATTATATCACGAGAACTATGAATTTAATCGATTAAACTACGTTCAATATTTTGAGCATGATTTTTCTTAAAAATATTGAATTCAAATGAATTTAATAAAAACCCGAGACCGCGAAATTATTTTGCATGAAACTATATGCTAAAAAGAAAAATCATGCGAGAAATATTGAACGTAGTTTAATCGATTATATTCATAGTTTCAGTGGTACACGGCTAGATTATTTCCTGAATTAGTTAAATTAAATCCATAAAAGCCGTTAAAAAATTTTTACGGTAACTTTAAATTTGATCAAAGCACCAAAAACAGATTCAGAACGTTGAAAACGTCGCTTCTCATGATATTTGTGTTTTTGTCAACTTGGTTACATACCCCAGTGATGCGTTGACTAGGCTCGTTTATCGACATGTAAATATTTCAAAATTTTTGTCACCTCATACCAAAATAATCAAATACAGATTTTAAAGAGAATCGGAGTTTTTAGCAATAAAAATCAATATTAGATCATTCGAACCATTTAGAAAATAATGTTTTTTCAAAAACCGTGAATGAAAATTGCAAGAATCAGCTACAATCGACAAAACGAAATCAAATATGGAGGACGCAGTTTAATCGCTGTTGAACAGGTCTAGTGCGATAATCACTTACCTAAACAAAATTTATTCAGAAAATCGGGCTATCTGATTGGTTCATTTTAGGATGAAGGAAATAATCACTAATAATAACACAAGAAGTGAAATTATTCTCAATTTTTTTTTTGAGCTAATGGATATTTTGGTGGTGCCACGACCAATTTCCACCCAACAGTCGTTAAAAAAAAACAAGGATTCGACACCCTCTTGCATGGCATGGCATGAATGTTATGTTGCAAAATGAGATAATTTCCCAGGGGGGGCCATAGCCTCCCCTGGCCCCCCTGTCTACGCCCATGATTGACATGGTAATTCAGTTGCCATGGTAACTAAGTAAAACCTTAATTTACAAAGTATTTGAGTTTTAAAGCTGTCAGTTTTGTAGCAAAAGCTCTGTGATACGGCGCGGCGTGAGCAAAATGATACGTTTCGGTCAAGAAAGGAAAGAAAGTTTTCGTCAGGAGATTCAGCAGTTAACACCAGCGAAAACTAAGAAATCCAAGTTAAGTATATGGAGGCAGTTTGCAAACTTTTTCTTAAAAAAAAAAAATATGATTTTAATAAGGCAGATATATCTGTGCAGATTATGGCTTTAATATGCACAAACAGAAAATGAAAAATATTTTTAAAGGTACAATAGCAAATTCAACCCCTTTTCTGACTTAGAATTTGAGAACGCTAAGCGTCGCCAGTTGCAAAAAGATCCATCAAAGATAAATCAAGTTCATCCGCTTTATCAACACCAAAATTTAGACTGAGCTTTGGGATGAAATCACACCAGAGGGTCTGCAAAGACAGTTTTTTCACATTGCTGCTCATGAGTTGCCTTGGAGAGGAAATGAAGGGGCTTCAGAGTGCGTGGAATATTTTATAGAAGAACAGGATCATCAAGGAAAACCAAGTGAAATCATTGAATATAATCCAGTTTTTCTCTAAAACTGTTTAAGGGAGATAAAAAAAAAGTGGCAAACAGTAAGTGGTTAATACCAAACGTAACCAATGAAGAATTATGTGCAGTAAAACTTTTTAAAATGTTAACAAGTAAACGAAGCAACCTCCTAAAAACCCCATCGTTTATTTGTAACGCCCAATCCAAACTGGCAACAAGTTAATTCCAGGGGTTGGTACAAAAACACTTGATTAGGATTAGGAATTGATAAGCAGTAATTTATTAAAATTACAGGACATGGAAATAGTCACTCAATAAAATCATATCTGCAAATAGATTCAGGGCATCATCAGGAATTAAATGCTTCAACTTCCATAAACTCAGGTCAAGAAACTCTAAAGCAAGAACAATCCGATACTTCCAATCAACCTCCTATAAAATATAATAATTGCGTTTTCCACATAAACAATAATTACAAAATCCAAAATAATCAAAATAACGTAAATAATAATTGATTTTATTAAGTTAATATTTGTCATATATTTATCTACTTTAATAAATAAAAATAAGGTAAAAGATGTTTTTTTTTTATTATTTATTTACATATATTTTTTGTAACAGTAAGAGTTTCGGCCCCGTATGTGAGAACTGGCAAGACACACTGATTGAATGCCCTTCTTGATGATGATGGGCACCACAGATTTAAAGCTATATCTTAATTTGTCATAGGCGGGTCAGCTCAGGGATAGTCTTCTTTGTAACTCACATGTCTGGTTGTTTCTACTTATTTTCATGTATATTTGTATGTAAGTTGAATCTCTTCTTGTCCGATCTTAATGTTGTCACTGGGCATTAGGTTTTGTTATCATGCCCTGTTGATGTAATCAATTCTTCCAGCATGTCTTTAGCTTCTTTTATGTCATCTGTTATCAACACTATGTCATCCGCAAAGCAAAGGTTATTTAAGTATTCTCAGTCAACTCTTATTCCCTTGTTCGCCCAATTCAAAATTTTAAAGGCATATTCTAATAGTGTTGAGAACAATTTTGGTGACATAGTGTCGCCTTGCCTTGCCCCTCTCCTGATGTCAATTTTGTTGGTGCATGGTCTCGTGGAGATTTATAGTAGCTGTTGCCCTTTCATATTATATTCCTGATGATATTAGAGTAGTGATAATCAATTCTGCATTGCTCCAGCGACTTTAGGATAGCTTCGATATTTACCGTGTATGTTGTATTCGATAGTTTTTCAATTAAGGTCTCCAGACATTGTGGGTGGTCATTTGTACTATAGCTTGCTCTCGAGATTGATAGATGTCGAGTTTTAATTGCACCCTGTTGGTAAGTATACGTGTATACAATTTATATAGGTGATTTAGCAGGCTAATGGGTCTGTAATTCTCATGGTCAGTCCAATCATCCTTCTTGTGGAGGATGATCATTATGGCGTTATTCCATTTTGCAGGCATTTCTTGCTTATGTAGATACAAGTTAAATAGTTCTGTATTTTATTTATTAGTTCTTGTCCCCATTTTTGATTTCTTCTGTTGTCACTCGATCTGTCTGTTCAACTATATGCAGTATTTCTCCCTGTTGGGTGTAATTCTTTTATTTTTGTCTTTTAATTTGAAATCTGTTCTTTCCCAGTAGATAGTTTTTTCTTTAATACTTTCGTACCTTTGTTTTCTTCTTTAGTTCATATTACTTGTTCATTTTTATACTTCCTCACATATTTTCTATATTTCTTTATGTATATCCTTGTTGATTATGTTCAATTCTCTTTGGCTTGTCTTTTCCTCTCTTAATTTCCTTCTCTGTTCCATTTTTGCTCTCGTTTCGGGACTTATTTTTCTTTCTTGTTGGTTCCTCTACCCAGAATTTATCTTGGGCATCTGCGATTGATTCAGTTATTTTATTGCTGAGGTTGTTAATATCGTCTAGTGGAGGTTTTAGGTTTAGGGTGTCTTGTCATATATTGTTCGGATTTGGTTGTCTCTTCTAGTGAGGTCCATGGTTTGTTATTTTTGTTGTTTATCATTTTATGTCCCTCTGCGTTTAGTGATATCTTTATTTTCGCTCTCATTAATCGATGGTCACTAGTACTGTAACATCTTTGACAATATATCTTTTATCAGTTATAATAAGTCAATTTCGTGTTTGGTGTTACCATCAGGGCTTTGCCACGTCCATCGTCTGTGTGGCTTCTTGTAGAAAAAACCGTTCATTTGGTACATATTTCTTTCTAATAGGAAATGGAGTAATTTGCCACCGTATGATGAAGAGAAATTAGACAAATTTTGTGAGGACCTGTCTGAAGCATTGGGTGAAAACGTAACACACTTCACCGTATATGCTATTGGCTACATCGACAGAGCTCGCTTTTGTGATTCCATTCATGGTCACGTTAGGGTAATAGTCAAGTTTCAAGTTTTAGGGCGGAATAATGAAAATAAATATAGCAAACCCTATTTGTTTGGAATCACAAAAGCGAGCTCTGTGGATTATAGCCTATAATATATAGGGTGTGCCGATAAAAAGGTATATAACTTTCCTTAACCTCGCATTTATAGTGAAACCCCAAGTACACTTCATATGGGGCGGCGTGCATAATATAATATCGATTGCAGTTGATTGGTAGAAAATTAGAATTTTATTTGTTTTTCATATAGGTACAGGGTTTTTCCTTATAATTTGCCACCCCATTAGAAACCCTATTTAAAAAGACACAGAAAAAATGTTCAAATACAATTTTTAGGATTTTCCCTGTATATAAAAAACACCTTAATTATGTAAGTGGGATGTTCATATCAAAATTATAGTTTATAAAAATATTAAGTGCGTTTTTGCGAAATGTAAATTCGTTTAAATAAAGAAAATTAAAAAAATATTCTGTCATTATGTCAAAAAATGTCCACTATAATTCGCAGTTGGTTATCTACCGATAAAACTCATGCTATGACGACCTGTAAAAAAAACATTTTGAATGGTTAAAAAGTACTGGTGTGAAATTTTCATTTAACTACAAAACAAAAAGAATATTTGGATTTTCCATTATGAAATTATATCTGGTCTCAAAATACCAACTACTATATATTTTAATTTCAAGGCAGTAATTTATGAACTACTCTCGTGAACCCACCGATGGTCGCCGCATTTTGCAATATTTCGCATTACAAAATACACGCTATTCACGCATTACTAAACGCTAAATAACGTGTAGTTCTAAATAAAATTGGATTCATATTTCTGAATTGCCAAAGAATATATTTTGTAAGCACTAGTATAGGTCAATGAAAAATCAGTCATTAAGTTTGATGTGATTTGCGATATTAATTGAATGGCAAACATTACATGGGAATAAGTACAATCTGCTTCATAATTTTAAAATAACAACAAATTTTGAAATAACTGAAATAATACTATGCATGCACTAGTAATAGTACTCAGTAATTATTTTATTTACTCGCTTAGTAAGCCTTTCCTCTCAATTGTTACTCGTCATAGTAGAACAGATTTCGAGCTCCTTATTTTCATTTTACTTTTTAGTATACCTACCGAATCTTTATTTTGCGCATGTGGTCAATTGGAAAATTATCCGCCAAAACCACCGTACGTCAAAGTTATTTCTATGGTTAAGTTGAGGGATACAGTAACGTTTAGGTAAGTAACTAAAATACCGGTGTTATTTTTTTGGGGTTAAGTTTGCTCTTGAATATTAATAGAATAGTTAGATTGTGAAATGTTTTATAGGAATGCTTTCCAAATATACATAAAAATTGTAGAATATAAAATTCTTGCATGAATTTAAACGAACAAAGCATTGTCGTTTCTGTCAGTGGAAGTAGAATAGCCGAATAACTGATAGTTGTAAATAAAGGTTGTTTCACAACGCTGGCAAAGGAATCCCTAGGCAGCGAGGAAGTGTTTATCCTCAATACTTCCACCATGGTATACGTTAAATTTTATGATACCCAAATACCCATCATAAAGTTGGAAAGGCAGTCAAATAACGCATGCTCCCATGAATCCTCGACTGGTAGTTGAACCTTTCTATGCATTGCTGTCAAATTGACTTTTCTATGGCAGTGACACACACACTAAAGGGAGATCCCATGGCACTCGACGAGCGGTGTGTGTGCGAAGATGTTGATTGACACGGTTCTTGAATAGCTGTGCGTTGTAATTAGATAAAACAGATATCATGGGAGTGAGTTCCACAGTAATGCAGTGCGTCAGACAAAGGACTCCTTGCAAAGCGATGTTTGAGCAATGAACGGGTGCGCTCTTGCCATCTGTCGTGACTGTCTGAGTGGCGTTGCTGGTGGCGGGATGTTGCGATATAGCGCACCAATCTCCTGCGAGGCTGATTTTGCAATGTTGGCAATATGGTCATGCCAGGACACAAGGGTACTGTCGTCAGCAAAACTGTAAACAGAATTATTGGTTTCGGGCAGTAGGTCTTTAATATTTAGATGAGGAACAGAGTTGGTGAAAGTATTGCAAACTGAGGCACGCCCTCGTTAATGGTGGATGGGGCTGAGATGTGTCCATCAACTGCATTATGTAGAGATCAGTTCTTAAGGTAACTGGCAAACCAACTGCAGGGAGAGGCTGGCAGTCCGATCGAAGACAGTTTGTTGTGCAATCCGTCGCATTTTAAAATCCACCCAAAAAATGGTGTGTGCTTAAGACCGGACGACAGAAGTGAAAACTTCAATAAGCGGGGTCATCGTTTGTCAGAATCTCGATCCGAGCCTTCGTTGCAGAGATAAGGGCGAAAAACAGTTTTCCCTCCAAAATTCCCCCTTAAATTAGAGCCCCGGTCCCCCCGTATGGCCTAAGGTAGCCCCCCATAGGGCGCATCTACCATAAAAATTTCGACCCCGTACCTCTTCCCGTTCTCCCGAAATTAATTATTTAAGTTTTTCCTTCTCCCCCCTCTCCTGGCCAATCGGGGGAGGTGCGGAGTCCCGTTTTCGTCCAGGGTCTTTTTTTTGCCCCGGCTACATACCCTGAAAATTTCAGCCCTCTACCTATACGGGAACATGCCAGTGGAAGGAGCGTTACGTTACATATCCGAGCATGACGCGTGAGCGTGATGCGTGACGGCTTGGTCCCATTCACCCCCGCAAAAAAAAATAGACGCAAAACGCGCCTAAAGAAGTTTTCACTTCAAAAACTGTTTAGAAACATAATCTTAAAAAAAATAATAAAAAAAGCAACGAGGTTTGAACCCGGGCCGTCCAGGTGAAACCCAACCTACTAAACCTCTCGACCGCGAGAGCTCTTGCAACGAATTGTTTGCAATACGAAGATATATTGTAATACGAGATGGATCGACCAATAGGAGAGGTCGATTTTCACGTAGTCGCCTAGGCTTGTAAAGGATCTTAGAACGGCAATCCGTCATGTCAAACGCTGTCGAATGCCTCCGATTTATCCAACGCAATCGCTCGAGATTCTCCGTAGTTCTCAATTGCCATACTCCATATTATGAGTGGCATAGACCAATACGTTCCCTATCGATCTCTATTTGCGAAAGCTGTATTGGTTATCGCTAATTAATTTGTTGGTATCAAGGTACCTGAGTAGTTGCTGATTGAATACAAGTTTCATGATTTTGGAGATTATTGGAAGCAAGGCAATTTTTCGATAGTTTATTTTTTTTGCCTTTTTTGGAACAGGTTGCACTCGAGCGACCCTCCAAGAAGGTAGGTAAATCCCTTTTCGGTAAGACAGAGAGAAGAGTCTGGAAGAAATTGGTGATAGTTCGTTGGCGCAGTTCTTTAACACGATGGCAGGCCGTAATACCTGCCATCGTGTTAAAGAACTGCGCCAACTGATGCCTTTTGCGTATCTAGTTTTTTGGCGATTTTACGAATATAACGGTGATGAAACTTAACTTGTGCCATGGTAGTGTTGTAATCGATATGGTGGGGAGGGGACGTTAAAGGTAGAGTGCGATGATAATATTTTGGCGAGCATATTTGCTTTTTCCTTGGTTGTACACGCCGTGATGCCGTGTTCGTCTGTCAAAGGTGGGTTAGAGACATTTGTAAAGTTATTAGTTACTGTCTTTGCTACTGACCAGAAATTCCTGGAGCCACTGGGGCATTGCAAAAGTTTATTCCTGATACTTTGACTGTGTTTGTCCTTAGTTTCGTCAATCACACGTCGCATAGTAAAATAATTGCGATTTTCAGCGGTCTGATCTACCTAATGGCGGACCAACTGTAATTGTGTACTGGTCAGGATTTGTTATAAGTAAATCATCCAGGACGGCGGCGGCAAATTCGCCCCTCTATGAGATTTGAGTTGATTCGTGTTCAAGTTGAGTAAGTCCGCAGGTGACGGCAAATGCTTCAGCTCCTCTACCTTTGTTGCCAGTCTTGGTGTGGTGTTTGAGCCAGCTGGTGTTGTAGGCATTGAAATCTCTCAGAACTAATATTTCTGAATTGGGGTGATTGACCTGTATTGTATCAAGTGTGGTAGCTAGTATTGTAAGAAAGCTTTTTCGTCAGTAAATCCGTCATTACTCGACTGTGTAGCCGGCCGCAAAGTTTAATTTTTCCCCCGTCGGAGCTTTACTTTTCAGTTTACCGCCGGTGCCGGTGGAGTGAAAAGTGTTATCATAGCAACATCGATATAAACAAACAACAAAACAAGCGTCAACAACTCGATATTTATTAAATTAAAAACAAAACTAAAATTTATATTTATCACTCAATTGGTGTACTGTATTTCCAAAAATTACTAATTTAGGAACAAATTGGTTATTATTTAATCGAACTTACTCAATAACTGCTTATCAATACGGAATTAAAACGCAAACGGGGACGCAATTTAAAAAAAAATAATTATCGCTGACAGTGTCCACTGACCGCTTTATGTTACATTACTATTCGCTATTTGCGTTACACGGCGCGACATCTGGTGGTACAAATGTGGCGAATTTTTTAGATACGTAATACGTCAAGTACATGGGAAACGAGTGAAAATTCAAGAAAATTTGTTGACTTTAGTGCAATATAATTAGTTCTGCAGATAACACGTTCTCATATGAGAATATTTGTCGATTCGACTGAAAAAAGGTAAGTTCGATATTCAATTTTGTGTGTATTCAGCATAAGACTAAAACTTTGGAGGTTATAAGAGCGTAAGCATGAGAATATCATAATAATAATAATAATAATCATAATAATAATAGCACTGTAAAATTGATAGGATTAAAAATTCGAATCGCGAAGTTTTACTGAAATTACTTTAGAATGAATGAAGACCATTTAGAACAATTTATTTTTTCAGTCTGGAAATTGATAGTCAAACTGAAATTAAGTTATTAAATATATTTTTCAGGATTATTAGAGCAATGGACAAGATCATGAGAATTTATACTCACAATTTTTTGTCTTATTCACAATTTTGACACAGCATCTATTATATCAAAGATTTTGATGCATTCCACGTGTATATTTGTCCGGTATGGTAGCTAAATAAAGTTCCACATTTCTCCGACTCGCGCGCCCGATCGTTCGTTATTTTCCCCACTACTCTGACGCACAGAGCGAATAGCAACAGCCTGTGCCCATTCAGCGACACCGCACCGGTCTAGGCCGCCTTGCGAACTCACTTATATTTAATAATAATTATTACTATTAAAAAGAGATCTTTTTACATTAATTTGTCGACATTTGAAGAGAAAAAAGCGTGTGTACTATGTGCGCATAACGGAAGATGCGCATGCAGAAGATGCGAAAGAGCTGTAGGTAGGAAACACCAAGCCCACAAGTACTGGCAGCAAAATCAAACCGCTGAAAATCGCAATTATTTTGCCGACGCGAGAAGCGAATGACGACATGTGATTGACGAAACTAAGGACAAACACAATCAAACGATCAGAAATAAACTTTTGCAACGCCCCACTGACTCCAGGAATTTCTGGTCGGCAAAGGCAGTAAGTAATAACTTTACAAAAACGTCTCTCCCACCTTTGACAGACAAACAGCCATCATGGCGACTACAGCTAAGGAAAAAGCACACATGCTCGCCAAAATATTTCCATCGCACTATACCTTAAACGTCCCCCCATATGCAACTTCAACACTACCCTGGCCGAGGTCACGCTTCATCACCGTGATATTTGTAAAGTCCTCAAAGAACTATATACGCAAAAGGCTTCAGGATCGGACCGAATAATTGCCATCGTGTTAAAGAACTACGCCAATTAACTATCATCCATTTTTTTCAGACTTTGTCTTACCGAAAAGGGATTTACCCATCTCCTTGGCAAGCCGCTCGAGTGCAACCTGTTCAAAAAAATGCAAGAAATCCGACCCTCAAACTATCGCCCAATGGCCTTGCTGCCAATAATCTCAAAAGTCATGGAACGTGTAGTCAATCAGCAACTTCTCAAGTACCTCGAGCCCAACAGAATAATTAGCGATATCCAGTACGGCTTTCACAAAGAGAGATCAACAGGATATGTATTGGCCTTTGTTACTCGTATATGGAGTAGGGCAATTGAGAACTACGGAGAATCCAGAGCGACTGCGTTGGACATTTCCAAGGCATTCGATAGAGTTTGGCATGACGAATTGCTCAACAAACTGCCGTCTTTCGGACTACTAGCGTCTCTCTGCACCTGGCTTGCCAGTTTCCTTAGGAACCGTTCTCTATACTTTGCAGTTGATAGAAACATCTCA
This sequence comes from Pissodes strobi, assembly GCA_016904865.1. Classification (NCBI taxonomy): domain Eukaryota; kingdom Metazoa; phylum Arthropoda; class Insecta; order Coleoptera; family Curculionidae; genus Pissodes; species Pissodes strobi. The sequence goes on along the minus strand of MU184637.1, from coordinate 74,691 downwards.
GACACATTCAACATTAATGCGGGCGTGCCTCAGGGCGTAATGCTTTCACTAACTCGGTTCCACCTTTATATTGATGTCCTGCTGACCAAAACCAATAACCCTGTTTACAGTTTTGCAGATGACAGTATTCTTGTCTCCGAATTTAGATCAGATAAACCTTATCACCGTAGCCAGGAAAATATTACAACAATCAATGAAAATCTGGAGAAAGGTCGAACTTGGGATGACAGAAATTTAGTCCAGTTCAATGCCGCAGAAACCCAAGCCGCTACGTTTGCCAAGATAGACAATACTGCGCGCCCTGACATCATTATGGCAAGATCGACCATTCCTTCATCCTGGTCAATCGGACTACTGGGTGTCTCGGTCAACAGCAATATGTCCTGGCATGACCACGTTGCTAATATCGCAAAATCAGTCTCGCAGAAGCTTGGTGCGCTATTTCGCAACAAAAAATCGTATACACCGTTGCAGCTGCTCTTGCTCTACAAAGCGCAAATAAGACCGTGCTTAGAATATTGCTCACACTTTTGGGTCCCGCACCTAAGCACATCCTAAAGCTGTTACATTCTATTCAGAAGCGATCTGTGCGATCGTCGGCAAAACGGAGTTGACCCAGGATCTGGTTAGTCTGAAACACCGCACACATGTGGTCAAGAGCCCCCTGTTTTACGGATATTTTCACGGCAGATATTCCCCAGGATTTGGGCCACCTTATCCCGCCCCCACCAAAGTCTGCCAGACAGTCACGACAGACGGCAAGAGCGCACCAGTTCGTCGTATAACTGGAAACACCTAGAATACCGCTTTAGAGGGACTCCTTTGTCTGGCGTACTGCATCACTGTGAAACTCACTCTCAGGACATATTTTTCCCTTTAATTACAACCTAAAGCTATTCGAGTACCGTGTCGATTAACATCTTGTTACACACACCTCTCGTCCCTTTAGTGTATGTGCCACTGCCATAAAAAAATCTTTAACAAAATTGCATTCGTCCATCGGTAAATTTGATTACTGCCGCATAAAATCAAATGCCGTAAATTTTCGTTTCTAACTTTCTCGCTTGAGCAAATTTATTTCTCGAAACTTCAAGTTTTTAATTTTTTGTTTCAGCTTTATTAGAGGTTCTATATTGTCGTTTATAGGGATATCCAAATAAATGTGAACTGGCCATATAACTTTTTTATTTTTAAAGATGGGAAAAAAATGATGCATGAAAGTTTTGCGGAATTTTATAGAATAAACAAATATAATATAAAATATACATTTTTTCGTCTATTTTAAACTTGATGGTACCGTTTTTATCGATTTTTTGCCTTTTATGAGAAGTTCTGCACATATATGGTATAACATACCCTATAAGATTTTCAGCCGTTTTAAAACACAAATTACAAACAATTGCAAACATCAGTATCCAGGTTGCAAACGAAATACCTGCTACTTTTTAGATTTTCATCGTAGGTATGGGAGACCGGTGTCGATTGTAATAGGTGTCGAAAGTAACAGACTGATTATCAACGCCATCTAGCCAAGATTGCCTGAAACGGATGTGCAGGCTAAACCAGACAGCGTACTTTTCCTTCGGTATTTAGTTTGAATAAATGCCTCGTGCTCACGGCGTGTTTAATGTGCAAACGTTTCATCATTGAGTACTTCTGAAGTATTTCAAGGTAAGGATCCTTTTATATGTTGTTTGTACTTTAACCTCTTTTAGATAGCTTTAGAAATATTTTACGTATAAGTGAAGAAAGATAGTCAATGTAATTTTAGGTTATTTGGTGTCGATTGTAACACATCCGGCGGTGTCGATTGTAACGTGTTACAATTGACACCGGGTCATGTCCCTTTTTGATAAACTTATTTTATTTTCAGTTTAACGAAACAATGGTTAAACCCAGGCCAAGGAAGACTGAAAGACGATTGATACCTAAAATTATTTATGATGAAGCTGCAAGAAAAGTAATTGATAACAACCAACCCGTAAGGAAAGTGGCTAGAGAATATGAAACGTGTAATGTCTCACTATATCGTTATGTAAAATCTCTGCGTAATAATTTGCAGCCTAAGGTAGGATACAACAAAGTTTTTACTGCAGAACAAGAATTGCAGCTTGCTCAATATTGTGAAAAAACTGTAGATCTATATTTTGGACTGACAACAAGAGATCTTCGTAAGCTAGCATTTCAGTTTGCATATGCTAACAAACTTACACATCCAAAAAAATGGGATGAAACTGAACACGCCTCTGAAGATTGGCTTATAGCTTTCCTAAGACGGCACTCTCATTTAACTCTTCGCACGCCCCAAGCCACAAGCCTTTCACGAGCAATGAATTTTAATAAAGAGAACGTATCCAGCTTCTTTAATAAGCTATCATCAGTTTTGGAAAGGCATCACTTTGAACCTCAGAACATTTACAACATTGACGAGACCGGGGTGACTACAGTGCGAAAGCCAAGTAAGGTAATAGCCAAAAAGGGAACAAAACAGGTGGGATCCATATCCTCGCAAGAACGTGGAACACTCGTTACGCTATGTTTAGCTGTCAACGCAGTTAGCAATACGGTTCCTCCAATGTTTGTATTCCCTCGTATCCATTTTAAAGATCATTTTATTAGAGATGGACCCATTGGATGTGTAAGGACTGGAAATAAATCCGGGTGGATGCAAGAAAATGAATTTCTTGCTTTTATGAAACATTTCGTGAAACATGTTAAACCAAGTGAAACTAATAACGTGCTTATTTTGTTGGACAACCACTCTTCACACGTTTCGGTTTCCTTAATAGACTATTGCAGAGATAATTTAATTACCTTGCCGTCATTCCCTCCACACACATCACATAGACTCCAACCTCTGGACCGAGGAGTGTATGGCCCTTTTAAAAAGTATTTCAACAATGCTGCAGATCAGTGGATGAAAAATAATCCAGGAAAACGTATAACCATCTACGATTTACCTGGGATTGTAAAATCATCGCTTCCTCTGGCCACTACGCCAAATAACATTATTGCTGGTTTTTCATGCACCGGTATATGGCCTTTCAACCGAGAGATTTTTAGAGATAGTGATTTTGCTTCTTCCACTGTAACCGACAGACCACTACAGGATGAGAATTTGACTACAGAGACTAATATGCCCGACATAGAGAATCCACATAAAAATCCAGAATCACCAATAATAAGACACACCAGTCCATTACGAAGTCTACCAGGACCATCCACAGCCTCAGACATTACTCCGACAACAGGATCACTATTAGTTTCCGAGAATAATTCATTCTTAGTTACGCCTGAAATTCTTAAGCCACTGCCAAAAGCAGATTTCGCTAAATCCAAAAAGGGAGGAAAAATTAAACGAAAAACGACCATACTAACAGATACACCAGAAAAACTTTTAATTGAAGCACAAAATTTAAAGAAAAAAGTCCCAATGAAGTATAGCCTTGATCAAGTTCAAAATGTGAAGGAAAAATTGCTGCAATCAAAAACGCAAAAAAGAAGAGTAGGAACATATCCAAAAAGAAGTGCACCGAAAGACGATACTTTTTCAGATTCTTCTGACGAAGAAACCCTCTGTTTGGTATGTTTTGGTCCATATTCTAAGAGCACAGAAGACTGGTTGCAATGTCGAGAATGCAAAAAGTGGGCACATTTAAATTGTTCAAATAAAAGTCCATTTTATGTTTGCATAAATTGTAACTCTGACGACGACGACTGTTAATTATTAGAATTATCTAAGACGATGTAATGAAAAAGTTCAGTTTCAATATGTTATGTTTCCTTTTGAATTGTTTGATGTTCTATTATTTTTTATATTAGATTTGGCCAAAGAAATAAATGTTTATTTTTATTATTTACATCTTCATTTGTCATGCTTTTCCTTTTTAAGTCACTGTACGGATCTGTTACAATTGACACTGACCTTGTTACTATTGACACCTTTTAGGTGACAATTGTAACACTTGTAACTGTTCCCTCAAAAGCATTACCATTTCATATTTGCGACACTTGTACTGTTTTAGAATTCAAAACAGTTTTCTCTGAATTGCTGCAGTTGTGATTAAGGTAAATTGAAAGTTTTAAAAAGTAACTAGAACTCAGAAAATAATAAAATAAAAATTTTGTTACAATCGACACCGGTCTCCCCTAAGTCAAAGTCAATGCCAAGAATGATAAAAATACTTTTTTCTTCAAACGTCAGTAAATCCGTCATTACTCGACTGTGTAGG
>MU184637.1:53885-65459 GCA_016904865.1 Pissodes strobi | reverse complement strand
TTGCATGCCGCGTTCTTTCGTTAATATTTCTGGTAAAAGTATATCTCCTTTCTTTTTGTTCGACATTAAGCTTTTGAACTCGCATAATTTTATATGGTCTATAATTAAATCACTTAAACGTTCTTTGACCCGTTCCATTAGTCAACATTTTATTTATTTTTTCATATCTGAGATACCACACTCAATCGAGAATTGAGTTTCTTGGATTCTCTCAAAAAAAAAACTCTATGTCTCTTTCTTCAGTTATTCCTCTTTTCTCATTTTGTTGCCTAGAATTCGTCTTTCATTTAGTCTTCTATTTTCGTATGCTATTTAACTTTTGAGTGCTTAATTTTACTTAAATTAACTAGGAAATAATTATTGTATACCAATCCATTGTTAGAAATATCTGGTAATTATTAGCTTATAAAACTATAATAGACATGGGAATAGATACAAATCGACGGTTGAAAGGAGAAATGACTAATACGCCACTTTGACCGAATTTGAGTTATTTATACCATCAGAATCAGCTGATTTTTCTGCGTCGATCTATAATGTATGTTTGATTCCAATCAGCCAGTGTTTTGGCGTATTAAAGATATTAAATTTTGGATGGATCATGAGAAACACAATGTATTAAGCGACAGAGTTTTGGAAGCAAATGAACATTTTGGCACCTTCTACAACCACAAATCGCACAGATGGAAAATTATTCAATTTTGCTTTCATAAAACTGACAAATATAAATATTAATCATTTTGCTCTACTTATTATGGTACTCTTCTGGATAATAAAACTATTCGTTGCCACCAAATAATCATATTTTTGGCGTATTAAACAATTTCGTTGTTTCATTATATTTTATTTTTAGCATATAAGCCATTATCCCTTTCTCGAAGCAACAGAAGTAGTGCATTTTTGATTCTTATTCTAAAAGAATTTACGCAATACTTTTTAATTCTTGTTGTTTTCCAAACTTGGGGGGTTAGGGTACAAAATTTCTTCAAAAATCAAGTATCCAGCGATGTGTCGTCAAATATGGGGTCAAAATTCTATAAAATTTGTATTGAAACAGTATTGTGTCGTTTTAGAGGTTTTTGACCATACAGACTACAATAATTTAGTAATAAAATTAACTTTTTTTTTTTAAAGGATAGATGGTGAAAAAAGAAGAGAGTGGAAGTACAAAATTTCGTGAAAAATCGAATAATTAACCGTTTGATGGGTTTTCGGGTATACAGATTTCAATTTTAAAACATCTGTTAGTTTGGTAAAAAAGTGGTGATGAGGGTGAAAAGAAGGGAGTTAGAATTGAAAATTCTAAAAAATTTTACTATAAAATTCGAGTAACGTGTGGTTTTACAGGTTTTTGGCTACACTAATTGCAATTTTAAAGTAAAATTAGCATGTTATTGATAAATAAGGGTGAGAGAGTGAAAAGGGGTGAGGGTAAAAGTTCCGAATTTCTCAAAAAATCGAGTAATATGTCGTTTTATAGGTTTTTGTGTATACAGTTTTTAATTTTAAAATTTATCTGGCAATTTGGTAAAAAGCAAGAGGCGAGGGTGAAAAGGGATGTAGAGAAGAAAGATAAAATAAGGCTAAAGAACGACAAACATTGCATTAGGAAGGAAAATCTTACAAGAAGAATGATGGAACCATTGTACCAGAAAAAGAATTTCGTCACAATCCTTGCCAAGGATCTAATTGTTTCAACAAATGTGGAGATATTTCTGAGGATAAATGGATTAGTGTCTTCAACCATTTTTGGAATTTAGGTCCACAAAGATGTCGTTTTTCTCTCAAACATTGGAAACGTGAAGAGGAAGATAGTGAAACATCTGAGTAGAAAAAGGAAAACCTTCCAATACTTTATAAACGAAGGGGACGGACAACGACCAGTTTATCTAAAGTTCTTGCTTGCGTTACTGCGCAAGATACATACTACACTTTTTCAAATGCATTTTATGGCTTAGCCAAAGAAGACATGCGTGGAAAAACTATTCCCGCTAACAAGACTCCGGATCACATTCTTACATCTTTAGAAAAAATGATCACAAGCCTACCAGCAGTTCCATCCCATTATTCCATAAAAGACTCCACAAAAGTGGATCTACCTCAAGAATTCAAGAATGTATCAAAATTATATCAGTTTTATAAGAGTGAGCAAACTAAATATGGAATAGACGTTGTATCAGAAAGGCGGTTTAGGAATATATTTTCGAAAGATTTTAAAATTGGATTTAGCATTCCTATAAAGGACAAATGTTTCAAATGCGTTGGATTCGAAAATAATCCAGGTCCAGAAAATGAAGCGTTGAAGAGAGCTCACGAGAAAAAAAGGTACGAAAGTAAAAAAAGATTTGAAGTTCATCAAAAAGTACATAACAGAAACAACACTATTTTATGTACACCGTTCGATCTTCAAAAGGTGCTTAACACCCCACATGGTGAAAGCATACTCTTATATTATTCAAGAAAGATAGCAGTATACAAGCTAACGTTTTATGAGAGTACAGCAAGAAGGAAAAGATACTGTTTTATCTGGGATTAAAACGAAGGCAAGAGGGGCGCCAATTTTAAAAGCATATATTAAAAAAGTCGATAAACGTAGTACTGTAAAAACTCTTCTTTTGTTCTGTGATTCATGTCCAGGTCAAAATAAGAATAGAACGATTCTAGCTTCACTTAATCGCAACCTGCTGTCTTGTTCAAATCTGGATGTTATTCAAATCAATTGTCTTCTCCCAGGCCATACCTTCAGATCAATTAACTTCTCCCAGGCCATACCTACATGCTAGTAGACAGCATGCACTCCGTGATTGAAAAGAGTGTTTCCAAGCATATTAAAGGGCGACAGTTTTTGAGTTGGCTTATAGTGTCCCTGAACCTTATATAGTTCATTCTCTCATACACAAGGATTTTTTGTCATGGGACAATATTTCAGACAAATACCTTAAAGGCAATTTGGGGGGTAAAATTAGTAAAATCAGAATTTGCTACATTAAGAAAGACTGATATGAATAAGATGGTGGTTAAATACTCCATGGTGACAGATGCGGAAAAAGAGACAGGACCTATAGCGGGAAAATTAAAAAATACTCCATCACCATCACTTTATAAGGAACCTCTCCCAATTTCCAAGCAGAAGTTCCAGGACCTGGCAAAGCTTTGCAAGACAAATGTTATTCCTGCACAATATCGTAATGAGTATTAATGAGTATCTAAATTTTTCGCAAGATAATAATACCCAAGATACCCTACCAGAGACTGACGAAGAACATAATCAGCTTTCTGAATAGATTAATGAATAGTATTATAACCACTTGTTTATATCGTTTTTTTTTGTGAAAGAATGCACTTTTATAAATGTTCCTACTTGGATGGTACAACTAGAAAGTAATCTTATTTTTTGCTACTTTGGCCTTTCTGTTTTCTAGTATTCTTTGTTTAACAATAATTTCCATGAAGGTCTCAAGAGGCCTCATCACCTGAACTATTCAGTTTAACAAATTAAACCACAACTAGCCCATCTTATGATACGAAATTTTGTATGTAGGTTTTTTCTCACAGAAGACTGGGGCAAAGTGTTTTTGAATGAACAAAAGTTTTTTTTGAAAAATGTTCGTTGTATATTAGAATTTGAAATAAACTTACTCCCATTCCTTATTATTTTGTGGTCAATTTACCTAAGAAGCAAGTATCTTAATTTGGGCAATGTGTGGTGTAATTTGTAAAACCGAATGAGCAGATGATGATCCTCTTAATACATTTCGACTGCACATAAATCTCTTACAAAGTTTGTCATAAAACAATACTGAGGTCAAAATATGTTTTTTTCTGATTCGTAATACATTTTTCTTAAAAAATTTGAAACTGAATATTGCTTATAAGCCATTTTGGCTTTCAAAACAAATGTAGTATCAACCAATATTTCCATTTATCCTGTTGAAATTTTGAGACAATATTGTATAATACGCCACTTACTTTGAGAACCATTCCAAGTCAGTTCATGAAACATATCTGTAAATTTGGGGAATCAAAAACCGATCCAGGTGACGAAAAAAATCTTAAATTTGATAATTGCTTGATTTTTTATGATTTTTTTTTCGAAAAATCCAAACTTTTAACTGCTCTCCTGTGAAGTCACAATATTGACGTTTTAGCAGTTTCCCCTTACAACCGTCGAAATATTAAATGAAAAAAAGGTTTTTTAATATGACGTCAATTATATTAATATAAGACAAAGAAGCTTTGAATCAACTATTTACAAAAATATGTACTGAGGTAGTGTTTTTAGAATTCTAAGTAACTTAACCGGTACTTGATGGAAATTTATTTTAGCCTATAAATAAATAAAAATCGAGTTTGTACTAACTTTCACTGTATTTAACATAATAATATAGTGGTAATAAGTACAAAATCGATTTTTATTTGTTTACCTAATGTTTTAAATTTTTTTATGACATGGAATACTATTTATATATCTGGCATTGAAAATTATTTTCAAGGCAACTCCTCAATGAAAAATGTGTTAAAATGTGTCAACTCTAATTTAACGCTTAACTATCGGTAAAATAGTAATATATGACTAATTTCTCATTGTAAATAAACAAATAATATGAGAAACTATTATAAATGCATACACACACTGCAATCAAGGGAAGCATCTTTACAAATGACACCGATTTTTTACTGTTAATAATTGGGTAGAACGCATGTTCTAGTACTTTTTTGAGGAAAAGCAATCACAGGAATCATTACCACAAAACGATAAATCTGAATATTTTATTTTGATTGGGGAACAAATGTGATAGATCTAGATTTGGACCAAGGTGAAGGGAAATATGTTATTGTGATGGACAAAGCTCCAATCATTTAGTAAGGTAAAAAACGGTTTTAAAACTTATGAATAGGATTATATTGTTTAGGCCTTTTACGAGAACACAATATTCAACTCAAAAAACATTTCACAAAAAAAAACAACTAAGTTTGAAAGTTTACTGAATCATTGGTTTAAAATTCTATTAATAAATATATGTAGTTGGTGAATTTCTAATGTTCTATGGAAGTTCTTGGGCTACCCCTAAACCATTGCATAATCCTACTGAAATGCTACCGGGACTGTAAAACCGTTGATTGACTTCAATCAACGGTAAAACTGACTATAGCCAACATATTCAAAGACAAATTTTGATCAGTTTGGCGGGAAACTATTAGCAAAAATCTCGAATAAAACCCAAGAAGCCCAAACAAAAACATTAATTAATAAAAAAAAACAGACAAATAATTAGAATAATATAGATGTTAACCATTAAATAATTTGAAAATGGCTCGTTAAATTCCTACTCTGAATTCAACATAATCTCTGATAATAAGGATTACTTTTTATGCGATAATAATGACGGTGGAAAGTCGCTTAATAATTAATTATATTGTTATTTAACACAAAGTTCCCTATTTTTCATAACAATAATATCAATCAGTCAATTCTGGACGGTTCAAACTGATATCAAACACCAACATTGAAGGCAGCACACTTCCACAATACTATTCAATCTCTACATAAAAACTAGTCTGAGAACTTTTAGGAAGAAGTAAAATTATAGAATCCAGCAGCCGAAACGAACTAGATGTGACAGAGCACTGCAAAGAACACTTTTAAGCGCCTTCAAGAGACAGCACGAGTGCACGATCAAAAACATCCAGTATTGCTAATTAAACATAGAAAAAAAAAGAGGTAGCTAAACTATATGTTTACTTAATGAAGTTCAAGCTTTCTTTATTACATAAACTTAAGTCTAGGGTTTCGAGAATAACTCCAATATTTTTTTAAATCTAATACTAGCAATAAAAGTATTAAAAATGCAGAAATACAGCAAACAAAAGAACGTTTTTTTGAAAAAAATACGAAAATAAAAAACCATTTTTTTACATTTAAGAAGTAAAATATCAATATGGTTATAAAATATAAAACTAGTGACTAGAAACAATGAGGGTAGTTTTATTAAAATGTGCAATTATTAGAATAATTTAAACATCTGGGTTTTGCTTAGTAAAAATAAAATATGCCCTTAGAAACACTAAGAGTTCAGCCTTGTAAGCGTGATCTAAGTTTGATCGCAAATGAGATCGCTGAAGAAGAGGCTCTTGCAGCTTCCACACTCGTAGGTGATACTGTCAGTTACATACGTAAATTACCGGGATAAAGCTAAAATAACACGCGGATAAAGAAAAAAGCAATAAAGCAGATTGAAATTTTATCATTTAAAAAATTCAGATTTTCGGAATCCCGATTTTTTAATCGCGGCATTATCGGGACGAAAAGTCTTCCGGGATCCCGGTATTTCGGGATCCCGGGATCCCGAATTGGAAACCCTACTTAAGGCAAACTTCTGGAAAATGTAAATTATATTTATGGGAACGATAGGAATGGCACAGTATGTTGGATACTCATGAAATAACCTCGAATATGAATTAAAAAAGTTTTACTAATATTTTTTTGTTTATTTAATATAGTCGTATTATCTGTGTTAATTGTGTTCCTAAACTAAAACATTTTATCACAGTGCTTCTAAAAAATAAAACTAAACGAGCCGACATAATCATCTGTTTGAAGCATAAGTACTAGAAAATTTGAAATTCAAAGATATAACTATTTTTTCAAAAGCATTTTTCCAAAAAAAGAATGAAATTAAAGCATAATAGACTTAACATATACTTTTACTTTTTATAATTAAGGCATTTTCACCCCTTAAATAAAAAAAAATTGTAGGCATGTTAAAAAATCGAAGATTACAGCAGGCTTTCACAAAAGGCTACATACTATGCTTTAATAGTATCGGGAAATCATCCCATTAAATTTATAAAGTAACAAATTTCCGTATCCGATTTGATATAAAGTATAGCTAAAGAAAAAAATTACTTTAGGAGACGAGCATCGAGCAAATGTACCATTTTTTGAACCAAAATTTAAAATCTTCATTTTCCAAAGAGAAAAATAGAGTGTATTACCAGCTGACTAATTTAACAGAAGAACAATGTAACTGCAAGAGATGGGTATAAATTTCGAATATTAAACTTGGGTTGAGTCCTAATCTTTGGGTGTAATTTGATGATTTTTTGCTCATTAATTTTCCGACTCAATATATGATTTATATTAGTTTTCACGTCTAAGTTAAATACCTATAGCACATGCGTTTTTCAAATATACTTTGCTTTTGATGATAGAAAAATGTGAAACTCTTCCCAAATATGGAGATATTTTTATATACTAAAAAAGGTGTCTAACTGTCATCGAAAGCAAAATCTGAAAATTCTATATTTTAAATCAATTAAAGATAACGAAAAGCCGCAAGTAAGCAAGCAAGTGCAACAAGTAATTATTACAAGTGTGGAAAATTACGTATTAGAAATATATGCCACTAACGAATGTCTACTTCAACACATCTCTTTTTGCATTCAAACTAACCCAACCCAAACTAACTGAAAATTGGTCTATGGTGAAGTGCCAGACCATTCATTTCATGTGATTGGACTGTCATGAAAATAAGGATTAACAGATTTGCCCTATCCATTTTCTGCAGAAAATCAAATATATATGAGCCTCTAAATCATTGTGACGATCACAATGTCAATCGTTTGCAAATAATTTTTCAATCTTGCGAGATTTTGAATGATATTGCGGCAAACACCTACTTGTTCTTAGCAATAAGTTCTTCTCACCATTATTACCCTTTGTCATTCATTCCCATGCATGTAATTATTATTTTGAAACTGTGCTACTGATGGATTGGGAGACATTAATGTGTAATGCGACAAATGCTCTTTGTTCTTAAATAGCACCTCGTATAATACCCAGCGTTATTAAGTGAGATATTTTTGATTTAAGAAATCACCTATCCATTAGAGTTTTAAAGAAAATAATGATTTTAATAAAATCATCCATCAATTAGGACTGAACTTGATAATCATGCAACCTTAGTATGTTTAGGAGTACACGATATTTATGTTTTCCAAACATAAAAATTCAGCACAGATACATTCTCTCCACAAATCGTGCAAAATAGGCAAAACTGAACCACAAAGCCCTCAAATACCTTAATTTATTCAATATCCTTCTGCACCATAAACCATATACTTGTTTGTGGACGAGAGCTTTATTTTGATACAATAATATGAAGAGTGGTCGATCCTAGCAAGTATATAACTCACAACGAGCGATCTGAATTTATGACGTGACAATTGATCGAGGTGACAATTGGTTACAGCGACAATAGGGAACTTGCACATGTTTTTTTAGTTCAATAATCTGTTCTATTACGCTAAAATAGAAGGTGTGCCAAATCTGAAGTGTTAAATATCACCCGTTTTGTTTCTATACATTTTTAAAGTTGCCGTTAAATCCACGCCAATTTAAACACGATTTGACGTCATAGAGCATAACGATCGGCGCGGCCGATCATCTACCTGCCACTTCTATTGCGACTCGCAGTGAGAGACAGCAGGTTATGCTTTAAGCTTTGTTTATATTTCTTATAAAGATAATGCTTTAAGTTTTCAGGTTTAGTGGGTTGTAATATTTTTTTGTTTTGTGTGTGACAGTGTTTTTGGTTTGTATTTTGTGAGTTGAACTAAAATGAAAAACAAGACAGCTCATAAGGCGAGTATTGTAACAATGTGCAGAAATACGACATTTAAACATTCACATTAAAGGTACAGATTTCTCTGCAATATATTCTTCATTTTACAATGTTAGATGGTAGCTATATCAATACTTTATCAGGAATAAACTCAACGCAAACGTGCTTTATTTGCGGTTCGTCTTTCAAGGAGATGAACACAGACAAAGTTTTCGAAAGGGTGACAAAAATTGAAAATCTTAACTTTGGCCTATCTTCCCTTCATTCATGGATTCTTTGTTTTGAATGTTTGTTATATATTGCCAATAAAGTGTTGGCAAGTTAAGGACCCTGGAAAGAAAAAACTTGTTGAAAACCAAAAACGAAAACTTCAGAAGGGTTTTAAAGTTCAAATGGAATTAATTATTGACAAACCAAAACCAGGCTATGGATCCACGAATTATGGGAATATGGCTAGAAGGTTTTTTCAAAACCCAGAGTTGAGTTCCTCGATAACCGGCATTAACAAAGAACTTGTTTCAAAAATTTTAAGAGTTGTGTCTATAGTACGTTGGGGTTTGGAACCTTCGGCAACATGCATTAAAACAGAGTTTTATCCACAATACCGAAACAGAATATTTGCACTCGACGCGCGTTTCGTTAACCATGTTAGCATCATCAGGAGATGATTAATCATCTCCTGATGATGCTAACATGGTTAGCGAAACGCGCGTCGAGTGCAAATATTCTGTTTCGGTATTGTGGATAAAACTCTGTTTTAATTGTGTCTATAGGACAAAAAATCAAGTTGGTGCAGTTTCAACGGATTTTGAGGGAATCGAGAAAATCGGGAATTATATCCTTGGTACTATATGCCTTGCAGTATCCATAAGATTCTAGTTCATGGAATTGAGATTATCCAACTTTTTGATTTGCCCATAGAGCAATTAGCCGAGGATGCACTTGCGGCAAGACCTAAAGAGGTCCGAAAAGTGCGTTTGAACCACACAAGAGAAACTTCTAGGAAAAGCTCAAATAAGGACATTATGAATAATCTATTATTTACCTCAGATCCATTTATATCATCTTTCAGAAAGACTACAACTTTCAAATCACGACAGGATAACATAAATAATATCACAGAATATTTGGAAATAGACTTTTTTGTTTGCAACAGTATTCGCATATTTTGCCTTCAGATATTGGCGAACTTGACTTGCAAAGTCCAGACAGTTCTGACCTTTCGGAAAGCGAATAATTCTTGCTATTTTCAACAATAAAAGTTATGTTTTTTTTCGTTTAGGGATCTAATGATTATTTTTTTAAGTATAAATTTTAATTTATTTACATAATGAGTAGCAATTTTACAATTTTGAACTTCCTTTCCTTTTTCTAAGAATGTTTATTATATTATTTAACCATTTTAAGATCTTTATTTTTTCTGGGTACCTTCTTTCTGAAGTTCTATATTAATTAAAGTTAGTAGTATCATTTTAAATCTATGTCAAAATTTATTGAATTACTTTTACCTATATGTATTTATTATTATTATTATTATTATTATTTGTATATAATGTTAATTTATTATCAAGAATAAAATTGTGCGATGAAAAACCTAACTACGACTTTTTTTGCCGTTTTGTGTTATACTGAATCCAGAAATAAGAAAAGTTTCATAACGTACAAGCCAGCATACATTTTTTATGAACACCTAAGCTCAGATTTTTTGTATGTCAAATATAGCTTAGTGTATTAGCTACCCAACGGTTATTATTTAGTTTAAATCCGTTGAGTACAACAAGAATAATGATTTTTGTCCATTTATTCCATTCACTCAAAGCACTGTGCGGCGGCGCGCCGACAAACTGATTATGCTCTTCTACGTCACGACCAGCCAACGCGCGTTGCCGCGCGCCTGGAATAATTCGAATTTCTTGACATTTTTATTTCAAGATTTTGGCCACAATGAATTTAATTAATAGATTCTTTTTTACCAAACTTTTTTATGGGATGTCCACTTATGGTTTTTAGCATTTATTTCGGTTTTTAATTGTTTGTGCAAGTTCCCTATTGATCGTAATATCAATAGGACGCGACGAGAATTAGATGTGTAGAACATTATACGTTGCGAAAATCGGTTGTAAAGGTAGGTTACCTATATGAATAAATATACACTTCATTCAACACAGTTTGACCGTTACGTCATATCATGCCATCTCTTTTAATGTCGTGAACGTATTTCCTATATTAGTCTATACTGGAAAAATTAAATTTGATAGGTGCCATTGACACTGGCATCTATTAGCGTCAAATTTCAAATCAAAACGAAATAATCTTTTTAAAATGCCTTATCAATTAACTGAAAGAGAGCAAGCTATCATTTTAAAATTGGTGGGATATTTTACCCAAGAAAAAGATGCCGGTAAAACGCTTTTACCCGTGAGTATCAATGATATGGGAAAAATTATTTAACTTCATATTATTAATAAAGTTATATTGTAATCATCTCATAATTGAGATTTTTCCTAATTTTTGATATTATTATAGCGTGTTGCAAAAATGGAAAAACTATGTCAGACACACAGACAACCTGATAAGTGAGGCATGGGAAAAAGAAAAATACATTGATGCTTCTAACATTCTCCCGGGTCTATCTAATTTGATGACCATAGAAAAAAGCTGCTTTCCAAGAGCCTAGAGCCGCCAATCCCACGATGATGCTATTCGATAAGACGCTTCTGCTACCACCCCTAACTACCCCCCAACCCCCTCTAGAATTACACTCCCCTCTTGCACATTTTAATGAAAACGTGTTGACCGCCCCTTTTCCAAGATCCTAGAACCACCAAATTGCCCACGATGATGCTACTCCATAAGACGCTTCTGCTACCACCCCTAGCTACCCCCTAAACCCCCGTCCAGAATTACACTTTCCTCTTGTACATTTTAATAAAAACGTGTTGACCGCGCA
>MU184637.1:15481-48885 GCA_016904865.1 Pissodes strobi | reverse complement strand
CGTCTTATCGAGTAGCATGAACGTGGGCAATTTGGTGCCTCTAGGCTCATGGAAAAGGGGCGGTCAACACATTTTTATTAAAATGTGCAAGAGGGAAGTGTAATTCTGGAAGGGGTTGGGGGTAGTTAGGGGTGGTAGCAGAAGCGCCTTATCGAGTAACATCATCGCAGGCAATTTTGTGTCTCTAGGCTCTTGGAAAAGGGTCGGTCAACAGGTTTTTATTAACATATGCAAGAGGGAAGTGTAATTCTAGCATGCTATGTTGCATAATATATATTTTCTTAAGATTCTTTAATATATATTTTCTTAAGATTCTGTAATTATTTAGATATTTCGTTGAACCTAGTGATTCTTAATTTAGAATAGACACAAGGTCTAGAATTTGACTTAATTTCTTATTTATTAATTTCTTATTTGTTATTTGTAATTGGGGGACCATAGTCCCCTTTTGGGTCAAGTTTCGTTTGGAAATTGAAATTTTTTTTCTGCAGAAATGCATTATCATTTTTCCAACTTTAAAATAACTGAAACCAGTTATATAAAAACATATTTCTGTTTTACCTTCTAAACACTTTTCTATACATAAACACACGAAAAACTCGTTGCGAAACTATATAATTTTTTATTTTTTAATAGAATATTATAACCTTTAGAATAACTGATATCAGTTAGATGAATGCATATTTTTGTTTCACATTTCACACATTCTTCTAGACATAAACACACAAAAATATCCTTTCGGAAATGCGTCATTTTCATTTTTAATAGAGCAAACCCTTTCTTCACGCAAGTGCGTAGTGGCTTAAACGAGACGGAACTAACCAAAGCTAACCCAAACTAACTAAAGCTAATTCAAACTAGGCAAAGTTAACCCAAACTAACCAAAGCTAACCCAAGCTAACCGAAATTGTGTCGCCTAGGATTGCATAAAAAAAGGCTTGCGCTTCGCGCAATCCTTTCTTCACGCGAGTGCGTAGTGACTTAAACGAGACGAAACTAACCCACACTAACCAAAGCTCCCAAACTAACCAAAGCTAACTAAACTAACTAAAGCTAACCAAAACTAATCAAAGCTAACCCAAACTAACAAAAGCTAACCCAAGCTAACCAAAGCTAACCCAAAATAATCAAAGCTAACCGAAACTAATCTAAGCTAACCGGAATTCTTTCGCATAGGCTTTCGTGAACAAAGGCTAGCGCTTCGCTCAAACCTTTCTTTACGCAGATGTGTAGTGGCTCAAATGAGACGAAACTAATCCAAACTAACCAAAGCTAACCCAAACTAACTCAAAAAATGAAAATGACTTATTTCCGCAAGAAGTTTTTTGCGGTATTAGGTTTACAAAATATTTAGAATGTAAAACAGAAACAAGTTTTCATGTAACTGATTTAATCTTCATAACCGATTTCCAATATTCTAAACTACAAATAAAAATTCATCAATTAGGAATTTTCGGATAAAACTAATAACACCATTTTATTAAAAAGGTTTTTCTTATATTATCATATAAAGAACAATCTAATTTTCTGGAAAACAAAACATTTGCGAAGAAGAGAAAGTTTATTTTTGTGCTAGTATTCTTGTGTAGAATCGTCCTGTAGAACGATATTTTTTGTAGCCGATTTCCGCTAAAAGAAACTTGAGACCCCCTTTTCATTCCACTTTTTTTTATATACTATTGGCTTTTCAGAAGACGTGTGTTGTTATATAGATAAGATTTGTATTACATATTATACAGTTTCTTTGTTATAAGTACAGCGTTTAATATTTATTCTTGTCTGTATATTTATTGCTGAAAATGTTGTAAGCAATAAGAAAGTGCTGATAAAATCTGCACCGAGTTTCTCAGTAAAACGATAAAATTTGCAAAAAATGCTCGGGACCGTATGATTTACTTTTTAGACTTTTTGACATTACCTAATCAGTATTATAAGCAGGACGTGAAAGAGGTCGGAAAGCTGTTAACTTCATTTCTTTAAAAATAAAGCACGTCAATTTTCTTCGATAATTTTTGAAGTCTTGACTGTCAAAAAGATACATTTTTGTGACACTAAACCGCTGTAGGATCTAAACGTAAGTCTTGAAGCAATGTGCTTCAGACTGTGCTTTATTATCTTTAATTTAAGTGACCTGTTCGGTGACGTCAACCTTCAGTTTTCCCAGAATTTTTGGAAAAGCGAAAATTGGGAACTTTCCGCCTAACCAGAAGTTGGTGCCTCTAGTTAGAAAGTGCTATCCATTTCGTCAAACTGGTCAGATTTTATAGGGGCTTAAATTCGTGAGTTTTTAAACGTCAGACAGACAGAAGAATCCGAAAATTCATAGGAGATTAGAAAATCTAATTTAAAAAATTTAACGTTTTAAGTATTCAGCTAGTTGATGCACCTAGTAAATTATTGAGTAATGCCAAAAGTGTTTAAATATAACATAAAATCAAGGGGTCCAAGCTATTTCGCAAGTTATTTTCGTTTTCCAGGAAAATCCATTTTTCCAAAATTTATCAGTAACCTATATATTTTTGCAAATTATTGATATTGTTGTTGTGTAATTAAGTCTAAGACTACACTAAAACAGAGTTTTAGCCAGAATACCGAAACAGAACTTTTGCACACGACGCGCGTTTCGCTAACCATGTTAGCATCATCAGGAGATTGATAAAATTCTGTTTCAGTGCATGTTGCAGGTTCCAAACCCCAACATAGTTTAAGACTACAGTCGTACGCCTATTTTCTATTTTTTTCTAAATATTTTCAACAGGAAAATAATTTTACTATTACAATAGGTTTTACGATCAAAGTAATTCTGCATACAATTCACAGAATGTGATTTTTTTAGATCTCGGATATTGATAACAGACGATATTCAAAATGCCGCTGCCGCCCCTGCTGCTAGTGTATTTCTTATCAATCTATGAATATTAAAAATATATGAACCATATAATACCCCTTCAAAAAAAAAACAGCAAAAATAATTATCCCAGATTATATCTCAAGTTTTGCTATTTTGTTAATATAATAATTAGTATCATCTAAGTGAGACACAAGATATATTCAAAATTATAAATAAAAAACAATGGAAGAGCTATAGGAAGTCTAACTATTACAAAATTAATTTTGTATTAAAATTTATCTACCTAATAAAAATTATCATTAATAAAAAGGATAAAAAAATTAAAAATCGCGCAAAATACGAATGCAAAAATTTGTTTTGCTATAAATATATGCTTGTCCAAGAGCTCTTATCACATTGCCAGGAGCGTATAGTTGCCGTAACTATACGCTCCTCGGATAAAAAAAATCTATACTAAAAAAGTTTAAACCTATAACTGAAAAACTTACGAGGATTATCAGCACTGATGTTCTGCTGACCATTTACTGCAACCAGCCCAACACTTAAGACCATCCAATATATCGTCGACATATTTTATCACAATTTATCTTAAGAGTTGATTGTCAATTTTCACCTACACGCTGCTGCTAGCAGATGTATCTTTACAAATGAAACCGAGAGTATATTCACTGTTTGTTCTTGGATGGTGCTCAAGTCCTGGTGATGGATGACTTTCTCTAACCCCACGGTTTGAGATAGGTTATGAACCTCTGAAGGCTTGCGTGCCAGCGGACAGCGGGTGTCGCTCTTTAAAAAAATTATTGAATAATGCCGTTGATACTCTATGTATTTGTGTGAATTTTGTAATAGTGTAATTACTGTATTAAGGCTGTTTATTCTTAATGCTGAAAATCAATAATTTAATTTTTAAATATCCAAATACGTAACATATATTTTATAATATCTATAAGAAATGTTTTAAGAAAAATATGTATATTAATAGAAAATATATTTAATTCCAATGAATATTTTGAATATACTAAATCGCATGCGAAATTACATCCTCTTATTTTTGTTTTATGTAGAGAAACGACGATATTTATGGCGTATTTTAAATTTGTGAAAAAGTGATTTTCTCCTTTATGCGCGTATAGTAAAATAAAATAGTCTTTGAAAAATACCGTACTCGAATTGATTTTAAAGAAGAATATCTAAAAAATGTATGCAGTGACTAGTGAATTTTTGTGCAGTTTTAAATACATCACAAGCATAATGCAAATTTTCATTAATTTTGTAAATAATTTATGAGTTATTAGAGTGACAGGGTCAGCAATCATCTTATATGGTACCATTCGTTGTCCCTAGAGAACATTCAGTTTTATTTCATAATATATCACATATCAAATTTGGTGAAACTGGAAATAACTCTTTATGTAACAAGTTGCGAAAATAGTGTGTTTTAAGCACGAGAAGCAAAATTTTTCAACGAGGCGAAAACCGAGTTGGACAATGCGTCGAGTGCTTATATCATAAAAGATTTTTTTTTTGTATAAACAGAGAATTTTAAATTTTTGAATATTTTGAAAAGTGAGGAGGCAATCTGTTTCTAAGCCATTGTTTCTTCTTCTTTCAGCAACCCTTCACAGTCCACTCCTGGACATAGGTCTCCCCTATATTCTTCCATGCCTCTTTGTCCTGTGCCAGTTGATGCCATCTGTTGCCAACTTTGTTTTTGATATCGTCGAGCCAGCGTAACTGTTGTCTGCCAACGCTGCGTTTATGTATGCGAGGCCTCCATTGAATGATGCGTCTTAACCATCTCAAGTCCTACTGTCGGATAGGGGTGTGCGATTTAAATCGATTTTTCAAAAGATCGATTTTTTTAGATACGATTTCCGATTTTTTAAATCGATTTTCACACATTCGATTTTTTCAAGAATCGATTTTTTTAGAACCATATCGATTCTACGATCTTAATCTTCATGATCTCAGACAAAATTATGACGTCCACATTTTATTTTCTCAATAAAATAAGCTTTCGCTGCTGAATGCATCCATTATCGGCTAGTTTTTAAGATGCATTCCGTTTACTATTAAGTCGAAACAACTGAGCGGGACTTAAAGCGTTTGTTTACATGCCTAATGGTCCAGTGGTTACATGGTATGTCTGTGATACGGCATCCCGGGTTCAATTCCCGGTAGTGGCGAGGCGTGTTTTTTTATTTTTATTTTTTTGAGGTTATGTTTGTAAAATGTTGCATTTTCTTCATTTTGGGCATTTTGGGTTTTTGTTGGTTGCGTTACCGTAGCCAGCGAAGCAACCTGAGGGCCATGCGTGAAGTGAAAATTAGACATTCTAAAATAGTAAGCAAAGGCTCCAAAACCCGCCCAATTGTTTCGACCAATAGTAAACGGAATGCATCTTGGGAGCTATCCTCTCCTTAGGCCGCCCGCGGAACTAATCAAGGACACACTGTGTCTTTAGTTAGTCCGGACGATATTCTTTGGCCCCGTCAACGTCAAGTTTCAAAGATATGAATAAACACATGACGTGATAAATGTCAATTTCTATTCCCTACCCTTTAAGTCTGTCGTTGGCAGTATTTGTTAATCCTTTTTTGAAAGACAAACCAGTTGCAACATATTTTGTTTTTCCTAATTTAATAAAATTGCCTTCTTTTAAATTTGTTTGTGTATGATTTGTTTGCGTTTGTTGAAAAAAAAAACGAGAAACCGAAATTATAGGTTAAGTTTTTCTGACATTTGAAATTTTTTACACATTGTTTACATTTTCTAAAATTTTTACGCCTTTTTACGTTTTTTCCACATTTTTTCACACGTAAACCTCCATTCCTGTGATCTATACATAAATAAATAAAAAAAGATCGATTTTTTAAAATATCGATTATTTGCCTTCGATATTTTTATGAATCGATTCTGTGACATCCGATTCGAATCGATTCAAAATATCGATCTCTTGGAGAGAATCGATCACCCCTACTGTCGGGCAACGTGTCCTACACAGCTCCATTTCAGGTGGGCTATGCGTGTTATGACGTCTTCAACCTTAGTTCTTTGTCTAATACTCTCGCTTGTGATATGGTCTCTAAGGCTTCTTCCTAAAATCATCCGTTCAATGGCTCTTTGGATGGTCCTAGGCTTGTTAGCTGATTTAACAGTGAGTGTCATGGTTTCCATTCGATTCGGTCTCTTATATACATTTGTATATTGTCAGGTGTCCTGACTTTTGTTTTATTTAAATTCATGGTTAATCCTATTCTTGCGGATTCTCTTTCAAGTTCTTCCAACATCTCTTGTAATTCCATTATATTCTGGCCAAAGAGCACTATATCATTCGCAAAACGTAGAGGGCTCAGATGTTTGCCATCAATTTTGATGCCTTTCTTATTCCAGTCCAGAGTTTTAAAAACATCTTCCAGTGCAAGTGAGAACAGCTTTGGGGAGATGGTTTACCCTTGTCTTTTTATTTGAATTTTGTTTGCTTCTAGTTCTTCCGTAATTTTAACAGCGATTGTCGCATTTTCATATATGTGTTTAAGAAGCTGTCTGTAGCTAGAGTCAATTTTTGCATTGTTCATTGCCTTAAAAATAGACCACAATTATACGGAGTCAAATGCATTGTGATAGTCAACAAATGAGAGGTGTAGTGGCTCGTTGTACTCGTTGCATTTTTCTATTATCGTGAGGACGGATCGTATGTATGTATTACCTTTACGGTAGTCAGCTTGTTCCGGGTGCTGGTAGGCATCTAATCTGGTTGTAAGTCTATTTGTTAGTATCTTTGTCAGAAGTTTGTACGAGTGTGGGAGTAAGCTAATAGGCCAATAGTTGTCGATTGATAACTGATCTTCCTTTTTGTACAGCAAAATCATCTGGGCATTCTGCCATGTTTGTGTATTACGCCTTCTGTTAGATATTTATTAACAAGAATTTTCATTGATTCTACAGCAGTAATTCCACCAAGTTTTATCATTTCCATCTTCCCCCGGTGCTTTACCGTTTTTCATTTGAGACAATGCTAGTTCTACTTCTTATATGGTGATGTCAGGCAGATCCTCGGAGCCCACATTGAGAATCGTTTCATCAGCTTCGATTGTTTGTTCTGAGTTGTTTTCTCTGTATAGTGTGCTGTAGAAATTTTCCACGGTATCCATTAAATCTTTTCTGTCTCCTTTGATGTTTCCCTTTGCATCCTTTAGTTGATGTATTTGGAGGCGACCATTATTGTTAAGTGTTTTAAGTATTTTCAAGTTTTTGTTGTTTTCGATAGTCGTAGTTATCATTTTTGTGTTGTATTGCCTTAAATCATCTCTTGTTTTCTTTTTATAGATTTGTTAATTTCGTCATATTCAAGAGTCCCTCGCTCCAAGTTTCTTCCCTTCGCCATGAGTTCTCTAGTCTCCTTTTTTAATTTTGAAATATTTTTCTGGGTAGTGGCAGTGGCACATATCTTTTTGGTAGTCGTTCTAATGTCAGTACTTACTTTGTTTTCTAGGTCGTCTATATTCAAGCTGTTCAGCGCTTCTTTATTGTACAATTTCTTGTTGAGTCCAGCTTGGAATTTTTGTAGGTTTTCCTGAATTATTTCTAATGTAGGAAATGGTTGTATTTTGATTAACTTATTTCGTTCCTTTTTCATGTTTATTTCTATTTTAGCTCTTACCAACCTGTGATCGCTACCAGTATCAAAGCGATGTAGGGCCGATACGTCCTTCACTGTAAGCTTTTTATTCGTCAATACATAATCGATCTCGTTTTTCGTATTTGAGTTCGTTCTTCTCCATGTCCAACGTCCCTTTTCTGATTTTTTGAAGAAGGAGTTCATACAGTACATCCTTTCTTTTTGGAGATAATTGATAAGCCTTTCTCCTCGTTCGGTTTCCCGCTGGTACTTCTAGTTTGGCTTTGAAATCGCCAATAATGAATTTGTAGTGTGCTGTTTCTATTGCCAGCACTTGTGAAATGTCTTCGTAGAAGTTCTCTATCTCATCATCGGGTGCAGAACTTGTAGGGGCTTATACTTGAATTATTTGGACACTATATCTTTCCGATATTTTCATTACTATGTAAATGACTCTACTCGATATGGATTTCATCTTAGTAACAAGCTGCTTTATACCCTTATGAATCATCATCGCTGTTCTGCCAATGTGTGAATTTTCCTCCCTGTTGTTTCGATACAAAAGGTGACCTGATTTCAGTGTGATGCATTTTTCGTCAGGTAATCTAGTTTTGCATAAGCCCAAGATGTTCCATTTGATATGAGATAGTTCCACCTATAGTTCTTCCAGATGTTCGGTTGATCTCATTGTTCGAATATTATAGGTGACAAGGTAAAGTTTAAATTTGCTCCGTATTAAGAGTGTAGGGGATGAATTTTTGCCTCCCCCAGAATCCTTGAGGCCGACCCTGTTACGGGTGTGGGATTTGTCATGTGATGATCTACCGACCTGGGGTACCATTTCGTTTGTTTTAAAGTTCATCGTGGTTTACGGGGGATTTTAGCCATAATCTACCACGCTGGCTAGACGGGTTGGAAAACATGTATATCAGCCGCTCCTGGCATGGAGAACAGACGCTGTTTGCAGCCGTCCACTCTAGATCAGAAGCTGCGTGGGAACTTTCTTAGCTTCACCTTCAGCACTTCGAGGCCCTACCGGCATGGTTGGCCCTACCAGTAGCTATGCTACCGCCGGCATTGCGCCCTGGCTGTAGGTTACTGAGACCTCTCACCGACGACAAGGTGATAGTTCCCCCAGAGAGGGTTGTTTAATATCCAGGCTGCGTATTGGCATATTGCACTATTATTTAGCAGCTGTACTCTCATTCGCAGTCTATGGGTTTATGTTACGCGTAATTTCAAAATACAATATATACCGCGATTCAGAACACGACTCTGCTTTAACGGTCTAAAACGAAGTATATAATGGGTTGGTTAGTTTGGGTTAGTCTCAGTTTCATGGGTTAACGCACACTAGCTTAAACTAACCTAAACTAATCTAAACTAGCCCCAACTAACCTAAACTAACCCAAATAAACCCATTATATACTGCGTTTCAGACCGGTAAAAGAGAGTGGTGGTCTGAAGCGCGGTATATATTGTATTTTGAAATTACGCATAACATAAAGTCATAGCATACTGCGAATGAGAGTATAGCTGCTCTAAATTATAGTATAATATGCCAATACGCACCCAGGCTCTGTCAAGTTCAAACGTGCGCGTCGCCGTATTCGCACGCTTCAAAGTTTTGCGAAATAATCACCAAAAATGGGAGATACTGACGTGTCTTTGGATATTGAATGAGCTGCTGAAGCTGCGCTATCAACGTTAGTACCCAAACACCTACAAAAACTTTGAATCCTGAGCCAAGGAAAAACGTACTGAGATTTTTACAGAAATCAACTAGCCTCTTTCGTGAAGCTATCCATTACCTATCAACTTTGTGGAGTAAACATTCGAAGGTCCACATCATGATTTACCTGAACAAAAACCTAGATATTAGCAACTTTATAAATCCAATTGTATTGTTAAGAGGGAAAGCTTCCGGATATCAGTGAAAGGAATAACAAATATTTACAAAGCTGGAAATAAAACGCTTTATGAAACAAGTCGATATAAAGAATTTTTGTAACCAAATTGCCACTCAGTTATTAGTATTAAAATTCCGTACGCAAAAACTCATGTTCCAAGAATGTTTACGATTGCTCATGATATCAATTTTCAGATCTATTTCGTAAGTACCCAAAACTTCGTTCACTGAATACGACACATCAGCAATTTTTCTTAATATATCGAAGTAGTAAATGCTGTACCCTGCCAGTTGGAATCGATACAATTGGAGGTATCAAAAAAAAGATTGCGAACTTCCTTGGCCCTTTCCAATCCCAATGAATACACTGGCCATTGCGTCCGGCGCAGTGTTGCAATAATGTTGGCAGATTCTGAAGCGGGCATAATATTATTAAAGCGGCAGGGAGGTTGGTGATCAAGCTCAGTTGCAGAGGGTTACATCGAAAATTCAGTTAAAGAGAAAAACAAAATAGCAAAAAAAAACACAAGCAAGAAAGCCAAATAAGAAATTAAAAGAAGTTCACGCAAAAGCATAAGCTAGCAGCATTGCCAGTACTAGTAATTTATTTATTCCTACAACTTGCTTTGCGCTTAGAGAAGAGAAGCTGAATGCCTCTCATATTTACTTTAATAATTTACGTAATTGTGCCTCTAAAATGTATACTAAATAAATATTTTCGTAGTTTTTAATGTTTCGCTTTAACTTTTAGCCACTAGTGCCTAAAACAATGTCATTTCAAAATTCTAATGAATATCAAAATTTGGCAATTTCGCAACGCGTTCACAAAAACTATATTTTTAATAGTATATTCAAATGTATATAAACTGCTCGTCAATAAAAACGACGCACCTAGTTTTTTGGACAATATTTGAAAGCTCGTTATTGGAAACCTACTCAACCGATTTTAAAAAACTTTGGAAATTCTGAATAGCTGATTCTTTGGCTCTTACGTCTAATTTTTGTAATAAGATATTTTGCACCTAACATATACTACAGGGTGTTAAAGAAAGAGATGTTTTTTTTACAAAATTTCAAGTTATCCCCATTGATGGGGTAGTTGAGATTGATAGTCGTAATACCTCTCTTTACTTACAGTTAGGTAATACCTCGGGACGTATTTGAGATTTTGTGGATATCTTGGCTAACTACGATTATATGGTAATTTTTCGAAAATTGTCGTTATTTTCCAGTTTAGTCCCAATAATGAACAAACTACGGAGGTATCCATGAATTGTGAACACGACGTCTTACGGTAGGTCATATGCTACCAGTTTATGTACGTTACGTGATCCATAAAACCAGAAAGTTCAGATTAAGGGATATGTTTTACACAAAATATTGCACGAATATTACTAAATGGTCCCTAGAATACCTAAGAATTGAAATGATGGGTGGGTACTTAAATAGGATCCTCTGTTAAAAAATGAATTCTTTTATTACCATTTTACTTTTTCAATCACCCGGTATATTCGAAGGTAATTTCGAGTGTAATTTGAACGGTTGTAAGAGACAAAAACTCGTTTGCATATTTATGGTAACGTTACACGAAGTAATATCCTTATTTTACCATATTTTGACAACTTATCACTTATTTATCACCAAAAAACAAAAACCATTTCGAGAAAATACCCCATTCTTAATAATCCATGGTATTAAGGTCGCATTTTAAGTTTACAAGTATAATTTTCTTTGGTTTGAAGTTCTATTTTGAATTTTCAGAAAAAAATATATTGTGTAAAACAAATCCCATAATTTGAACTTTCTGGTTTACTGGATCACGTGACGTACAGGGTGTTCACCCATAATGTCCCCCCCCTTTAACTTTGTTAATTTTTAAGCTACAAAAAAAACTAAAAAACAGAATTGTAGGGTTTTTAATGTAGTTTTTGCACACGTAAAGAAAAAAACAAGAAAGTGTACAGTATACAGGGTAGATCAAAAAGAAAAATTTTTTTAAATCTAGCTCCCATTTTTTATTCGATTTTTCGATTCTACGTAAAATTCTATGAATTTTTAATATAACACACTATATCCCTATTCCTAATACTTTAGGAATTATTGACAGTTGAATTCGCTATTTTTTAATTATAATAATAATTCTTTAATCATTTTTAAAACAGAAGATACAAAATCACTACTCAAAGCAATGAGGTCGAATTGAGGAAACTCAATATTTTCACCTCAATGACTTCAAAAGCTAAACAAAAAGTTATATTCTTAGGTGGCTGTTGCCATAAAAAAATAAAAGAACGAACAATATAGCGAATTCAACTGTCAATAACTCTTAAAGTATCAGGAATAGGCATATAGTGTGTTATATTAAAAATCCTTAGAATTTTACGCAGAATCGAAAAATCGAATAAAAAATGGGGGCTAGATTTAAAAAAATGTTTCTTTTTGATCTACCCTGTATACTGTACAATTTTTTGTTTTTTCCTTTACGTGTGCAAAAACTACAGTAAAAACCCTACAATTCTGTTTTTTATTTTTTTTTGTAGCTTAAAAATTAACAAAGTTAAAGGGGGGGGGACATTATGGGTGAACACCCTGTACATAAACTGGTAGCATATGATCTACCGTAAGACGCTGTGTTCACAATTCGTCGATACCTTCCGTAGTTTGCTCATTATTGTGACTAAACTGCAAAATATCGACGATTTTCGAAAAATTGCCATATAATCGTAGTTAGCCAAGATATCCACAAAATCTCAAAAACGTCCCGAGGTATTACCTAACTGTAAGTAAAGAGAGGTATTACGACTATCAATCTCAACTACCCCATAAATGGGGATAACTTGCAGTTTTGTAAAAAGAACATCTCTTTCTTTAACACCCTGTAGTATATGTTAGGTGCTAATTATCTTATTCCAAAAATTAGACATAAGAACCAAAGAATCAACTATTCAGAATTTCCAAAGTTTTTTAAAATCGGTTCAGTAGGTTTCCAGTAACGAGCTTTCAAATATTGTCCAAAAAACTAGGTGCGTCGTTTTTTTTGACGAGCAGTTTAGATTATATTTTTGATGCTTCAAAAGTTTTCGGCTTTAGGCAGATCGTCACAAACTATTCGTACATAATTGTGAACCGCAACAAAACTAATTCAGTAGGATTTAAAATGAACAGGCCCTTCAACAAATATTAAATTAATAATCGTTATTATTTTTTATGCTACGGTCACCAGAGTAATAACAATAATTTTATGAAATTTAATACACTCCGGAACCAAACAAACAAAATTTCATTCAAACTCGATTTGAAAAACATTTAAAATGTTGCGTCGATTTTGATAATTATTTCTAACGTTGTAGGCGCTTTTGTCATAATTTATCATCTGGAACTGATTTTGCAAAAATCATTAATGAATTTGTTGTTGTACAGTGTAGAACCAAAAGTTACATTCTGCTCTACACTTCTGAACACTCAGTAAAAGAATTTGACGTCAAAGTGATCTTATGACATTTTTAAGTTTCGCCATTTCTTAACATTTTTTTTTATTAATATTAATATCTTTATTTTTGAAGTAAACACAAGTTTCTGAAGGGAGCTATGCAATTTACAACAATAAAAAATTTAAAACATTACATTTTAATCAAGCTGTATTGGTATTATGTTGCCTAGTAGCGTTACGATTAGGGTTTATATTGTTTGCATTTTTTTATCAAAAGTGTCAGTGTTTTGTCATTCGGCATTTGAAGTCTTTAATATGCAGTCAGAATATGTGCCATAAGCTGGTGCATTGAATAATAATAGTCGTAATATATGCCATATTGCAAATGTCTTGGGCAGGATCAGGAGCACTATAGTTGCAATCAGTCGCTTGCTAAAGCGTGTTTTCAACGGATGGTCTCGAGGGTGTATGGAGAAGATGAGGAGAACGTTTTTTTGGAATGTTTCATATCTTCAAGAACACCTTGTGGAGGCGGTAGTATTATGGTGTGAGCTGGAATTGCATGACATGCTCGTACAGATCTCGTTGCAATTGAAAATGATACTTTGTCTACTAACCGCTATATCGTGGAATGTTTAGTAGAACACGTCCTTCCTTTCACCCCCATTTGTTGGGTAAAATTTTTGACGCAAGAGTTTTCAATGATTATCAAGAGTTTTCAATGATTATCTAGATTCTAGATTAAATAGATATTCAACGATTAGACTGGTCTTCACGTAATCCTGATTTAAAATCGATTGAGCATATATGTGATATGTTAGAGAAACTAATTTGCAACAGACAACCAGAAACCATTGCGGTTCTTCGAATCGCTTTTCTTGAAGAGTGGGGAAAGATTTCTCAAATTGCTAATTATGTTCAATCCTTACCAGGTTGCATGATAGCAATTATTAGATTACGAGAAGGCAATATTACTATCGGTTTGTTTATTATTTTTATTATTTTGATATCTGTAATGGTTTTAATTTTTCTTATTGTTATAAATTGTATAGTTCCCTTTAAACATTTTAATTTATTTTAGAAATAAATATATTGGAATCGATAAAAAATAGAAATGTTAAGAAATAATGAGGCTTAAAAATGTTGGACATGGTTCTAAACTGTATAACACCAAATTCGTTAACACGTTGACGACCGTGCGTTAACTAGTTATAGCACGCATTTGTTGTCCACCGGGATCGCATGCTAAATTCAGGTAGCACCCGACTTTCCTGTATTTTCTTAGGTGTGCTCGCTTCAGGCGGCACGCTCTATCATGCTAAATACATAGGAGACATTAGATAGCGGTCCTAACGACCCGCCAATGGTACCGAGTTCGGATTAAAATTATTAGAAAATATAATATTTTATTTTCTTTGCAAGAAAATATATGGCATGTGTCAAACTAATAATATACTATACCTGTATTATTTTACTATAACCCAAACTAACCCAAACTATTTAGTTATAGATACAAAAAAATCAAACAAATTAGAGAAACAATGAAATAAAGAGAATTATAATTTTTAGCATTGTGGCTTTCTTTCTACACAAAAAAAAAATTAGCGAGTCTGCTAGTACTCGAGACACTGATGTGTAAACATATCCTATATCGACATCATGGACTTGAATATCTAATGCCACCTTAGGCCCCGTGACGCCTGAATATAAGCAACCACTTATTTGGAATTGGTTGCCTATATTCTGGCGTTAGAATGAACACGTTTTACACTAACGGTTACAGACAGCCTGCAAAACATATTCCCGTCACAGATGCCGCGCTTAATGTTTACATTTGTAACGTTTGCATTAGAATGTCCAATATTACACTTCCCGCATAGCCCTCCGCTCGCTTCGCTCGCTACAGGGGCGCAACGAACAAAAACTAGCCCAAGGCTTGCCCAAAACCAAGAAAAAAAACTTTTTACAAATATAACCTCAAGAAAATAAAAATAGGATTAAAACTAACCGTAAAAATCAACGCGAGCAAAGCCGCGGGTAAAAGCTAAAAGTGTCCTATGTCCTGTACTATACTCTTGAAAATATCTGTACAAAATTTCATGATGATCGATTGAGTAGTTTATGCGTGAAAGCGTAAGAAACAAACAAACAAACACATTCGCATTTATAATATTAGTTAGAATTACATAATAATACTTACTGGCAGCTTCAATCGGACTGGATTAATTCACTGGACAAATTCGACAAGAAAATCTAATGCCACCAGGAATAACATCAACCTATGGACACAGCTTATTCGAGTAGCATCCTTTGATCTGGGAAAGTCAATAACCAAATTTTGCAAATTTTAGAAGAGGGCCATGACTCAACCTGTTTTAAACGTCTGGGCATCTGAACAATACATTTGACAGTTCGTTTAATTTAAAATATGATTTTTTTATGCTCTAAAATCCGTATAAAAACGATTTTAAATGGTAAAATTGTATAAAAATATGAAATTTCCGGACTTTTTTAGGACGATAGCAGTGGCTTCGGACGAATTTGACGTGGATTTTGAAGCGAAAATTCATTTTAAATTCAACCGTCTATTTAAAATAAGCTGTGCTAGGGACCCAAATACACTGCGAATATAATATAATGAAAATCTAATACCACCCTAGCGGTTAGCTTTTTAGAAGCGCCTTTGAGTCGTTGCAATCGCGGCCGTCCTGGATTAGCTTGCTCCTTAATGGGGATGGGTTATAATGGCACATCGGTTTACATATTCCGTCTCCACATTTACGTCCCATTTTCCGAGATTTATCCTCATACCGCCGCGTAAGATGTTTACACATCAAAAATGTTTGTTGCAAACACTGCGTTCGTACTGTGAACGCTTGCATTTTTGAGCATCAATTATTCCTGCTATGTTTTTTGTGTTCGCATGGCAAATGACACATCTTACATTTCTTCTTTCTGTCAGTGTTGATATATGTGATGTTTCTTCTCCTGCCTCTCCTCGATCGTCAGTTGTTTCAACCCCCAACAATCTCATGGACAGACGTTCTTAGAACTAGCTTATTTTTAATTTATTCTGTGTCACTTCTTTAGAATTTATCATTCACTAAAGCGGACCCAAAAATTAATTCCACTGCCAACGAGTGCCGAAATAATACAAAAGGTGCCGAACATTGCTGGTTTATCGTGCTCTTTCTAAATATCATACGGTCTCAGTAGACGAAACTATCCTTGGGCATTGGGATAGCGTGCTATCAAGAAATTGCACATTATTTATGACTAAGTACTAATAGAAAACTGTTAGGAATAATCCAAAACCACCTTACACCAGCCACGGAGGCCAGACTCCGAAAAAAATAAACAAACATAACCTTTAAAAAAATTGAAAACATAGCGTGGCACTGACGAGAAGCGAACCTGGACCGTCGTGTTACAAACACAGTATCTGACCGCTAAGCTACCAGACCGTTGAAAGCAACTTAGTATACTGTAAAGACATGGGTAATTCTGCTGTCAGGTCACGTCAAGGAAACGAACAGAAAAGTAGAAAACAGACCGCTATCGGAAGACGCTACTGCTGTGAACGCCATCTGTCCACTAAGTCATGATTTTCGTGATATTTCTAATCTAATCTAACACCCGTTCTCTTCTGTCTTAAGTAATTCATTTTTAAGTAACAGACTGAAAACAAAAAGTAATAAAGAGAAAATATCAGTTTTCAATTTTGTTTGGGTTAGTTTGAGTTAGTTTCAAAGATTGGCCAGATTATAATAATATGCTTAAGCCACGAGAAATATTTTCTGGGAGAAGACAGCGATCCGGCAACCGTTTACCCAATAGTTCGGCAGCAGACTCTAGTTCTAACTTTCAATTTTCAATTTAGTGATAACATTTACGATTAAACTCGAGGGCAGTTCGACATTGTAATTTTTTCTTCTATTCGATGGGCGTGATAGTCAAGTAATGTCTATTTATAGGCATATCACGCAAATATCCTTCGGCCTAATTTTGACTACCTACACTTTGCTGTGACTTTGCCGAAAAATAAAATATCTAATATTTATAGATATATAGAATATGAAGATATTGTATTGGCCAAAAGATTCTTTTCCTGATATAACTAAACTGAAATTAATGCACTTCCAACCATGCTAATCTTATGCGATTAAGGCAGTGTAAACTGAAATTATGCTATGCTTATATTTACATTAGTAATGGTTCACATGTGTGCAGTTCACATGCGGTAGAAATGAAACTGCCATAAAACTAAATCATGGGGTCGCCCATCCAAGTAATAACCACGCCCGACGTTGCTTAACTTCAGTGATCGCACGAGAACTACTGTTTCCTTTTTACTCTTGACAAACCTGTAACGACTGTATAACTGTGTTCTATCTCATTCTTTCTATAGATCTCTTTTTACTGCCGTTTTTTCGTCTCATCAAGTCCCAATTCACACCCGCGCTAAAAAAGTTTTCACTTGAAAATTTTTCATTTTGCAAAAATTAACCCTGGGTTAATCGCGCTACGTCTGACAGACTCTGAGTTTCGGTAATCTGTCGTTACCAGCATTGCGTCTCCACGTGCTTTCTGAATTAGTGGGAGTGGTTACTTCGATACTGTATGTAAATGCAGCGAGTTGTGCACTCCAATTTTTCAGAACGTTCACCTGGAGTCTCTCAGATTCCCAGCGACTAGTAGTGCCTTGTGTGATTTTGCTCTTCTGTATTATATCTAATGCTTCCTATTAATTATTTCTAGCATAAAATGAATTACGAAAGAGATCAACAAAGATGGCTGCACCTCTGCGATGAAGTTGATTCCGAAGATATGCCATTTGACGATCAAAGTACTGATCAATAATAATGGTGTAAAAATGTAGATCTGAAAGCAGGGATACTGTTTTAGATCCCAGTATTTCAGATGATGCATAGCGTCAATGTTATATCAGCCAAAAAATTAAGAACCGTTTGTTTCTTGAGCAAAGGCAATTCGACCAAATGGCAAAATCATGCCCCGAATCAAAATATTAGTACTCGATCTGAAATATGATAAATCAACTTCTCTGGACAAAGAGGGCAGCTAAACATATGAAAAGTAATTGTTGAAAATATAAATATTTTTATAAGAACAAAATGCAAAATTAAAGAAGTGATCATAATTGAATGAATACTAATATTTTTGAAAAGAAAGCCATTATTGGTTTGCTTTGGGATAGAAAAGGAACAGGAGCAGAACTGTATTGGCTAACGGTAAATAAAAAAGGTTCCTTTACTCTTGAGATATTTAGGGTTTGATGTTCACAGTGGAAGAGAAGATGGACAAAAATTGACAGACTTGCGATAAGTATACAAGTAATAATTGTCAAAATCATTATTCCATCTCACAAGATGCAACTATAGCTTAAATGCTGGAAGGATTTCGATTTCGATATCGAACCCAACAAATATGGCTTTAAACTAATTATATTGGTTGATTCATGAATACGCTACATCTAAATATTAAAGTATACGTAGACCATCATCCTGAAGGTCCATTGCAGGTAAAAAATGATCGAGCGTTTAATCTCTCCCACCTCAGGATCACCAGGAAACATACCCGCAGACAATTAATTTACCTCAGCTTCATTGTCTCAAAAATTGCTTTTGGTTCATAATTTGACATTTGTCGGTACAGTTCCAAGGAGCTTACAAAAGTCAAGCATCACCTAATACCCTCAAAGATATTCGGATACGGGGAAAATATGACAATCTTCCTTACATTCTTAGAAAAGATTAAAAAAACATATCCAGTTTTCATCATAGTGATGTTTTTTGCCCTGCCTTTGGCGATATAAAACAGGCCGAGGATGATAACCTTTTACAATGCCACAAATGATGTCGATTTTGTTGACGAGCTTTATGCATTGTATAACAAAGCACGGACAACTAGACGCTGGCCCATGGTGATCTTTTTCTAAATTATTGAATATCGCTGGTATAAACCGGTTATTCATCTACCCGAAAGAATCTACCCAATCATCCTGATCCAAAAGATGATTGGAAACGAAAACTATTCCTAAAAGGAATGGCAGACCACCTTCGACCGATGCTTGCCTGCTAGCAGTCGTATATCTCACACTTCGCATTAATTCCTTGTAAAGAGTGAATTGTTTTAAAGTTAACTAATGACAGTGCGTTTAGATACAAGATCCAGGCTGTAGGTGCCTCTATCCTGAATAAGTTGGTAATTAAAGTATTGACCAATCGCAATCAAGTTCCTGGCTGACATTAGGGAGTCGTTGCAATATGGGAAGTGAAACGCTAACTAGAATTGATAGTAGATCGGAGCAGGAAAAACTAATCAAAAAGATATGCACACATTTTGCCAACCGGATAAAGGAAGAGTTTAGTTTTAGTTGGATGATAAATTGAATCAAGTCTGTGAATCACTAAAGAAGATAAATCATTCAGCTCATAGCAATACCAAAGACATTATTGAGCTGCGAGATCGATTTGACGATTTTGAACAAGGCTCAAAAAGAACAGACTTGCTTATTTGTTTGTTTGAAGAAGTAAAAGGTGAGGATTTTTTTTATCTCATTGCCAGAATTTATAACTAAATTACTCGACGTAAATTGCACATAGGATGATAATGATTATGTGTGTTTCGTCTTAAAAGGAATAGTGATAAAGTGGAAATACCCCCTAAAATAATTTTGAACTTTATCTGCAACCAACGTTAAGTGCAACGATATATACCAGGCAAGAAAAGAGTTGCAATGACA
Organism: Pissodes strobi; assembly: GCA_016904865.1. NCBI lineage: Eukaryota > Metazoa > Arthropoda > Insecta > Coleoptera > Curculionidae > Pissodes > Pissodes strobi. The sequence continues at coordinate 29,311 of MU184637.1, read as the reverse complement.
TTCTTTTGGCGGCCAAGAAGAAATACGGGAAAAATATGGCTTGGTAATCGCCTGACATGGTATAATAATATGCTTGGAATGAGGCAGAAAAGAAGAAGATCGCTATTAAATCGAAACAAATATTATAGACTGAGAACTGTGTAGCTCTCTATTCTACAAACCGTGCTATCTCATGTATGTGGATCGAAATGTCTGTATGTATGTATGTGACTTTTGTATATTTTTCTTGCTGAAAAAAATGTGTGGAATTTGTCTTTTTGTTTGAAGCCTAATGCATTCTAGATAATCTTTTCGTCCATGGTATGGGGATCATAATTAGAATCAATTTTTTTTTAATAAAATGATTATTAAAATGTAACATGATTTTAATTTTAGGATGGTATGAATGATAGTTAGCTTAATAACATGTTAAAGGATAGAATCAATTCATTATAGTTTGAATAAATAAATGTGAGGTGTTGTGTAAATCGATATAATAGAATCTTTGCTTTCTTATAATGTAATAAAAATTATATTTAGCAGTATGATGAGCACAGGAAAAAAATATTGATTTTGATGCTCTGGTTATAATGGATAGAGAGTCTCGTGGTGGCGCTGTGGCTCTTTTTATCATGTCTTCACTTAAATTTAAGATCTTAGCTGATCAACCAGGAAGTAGTGCACTGGAACAGCTCTGGATTAATATAAAAATCGCTGAAAAATACTTTTGTTTTGGATCCCTTTATAGGCCTCCCTATAAGCCGTGCAATCCAAAATAAATTACCGCAGCCCTGGGCCAGCTATACCATAAGACACAAAAAATATTTTGTAGAGTGCAAAAACAAAAACAGGTCTCGGTTTTATTGCCAGAAAATGAAATTTGATTTGTCTAAAACCAGCAAAAAATTGGTGCTTGCTCTGTACAAAAGCAAATATAGATAGAAATTATTTTTAAAACTCCTTACTGCTTATTCATGCTTTTAAAACGCGTTTTTAATTTTGTTTTTTATAGTTAGTGTTATGAACAATTATTAAAGCTAGGGTTAAAATGCATTGTGTTCATCTCTATTTAGTACTATTACAACAAATGAAAAAGTCTGCATTATTAACGATTACTTAAAACGCTTTCATGCGCCTGTTATTTTTTACTACACCTATTCTAAAAATTATAATAAGTGTGAAGATATGCGCTCCGCAAGCGCTCCACGCGACTATTTTAGTTAGAGCACCAAGCATCAGGCGCGATTAGCGCAGTATTAAGCCGGAGTCCCATGCATCCGATATCCGACGGTAAGATGCTGATGGTCCGACGATGCTCCTAATGGTCAAAAAATTTGGCACCAATTTTCATCCGAATATTTTAAGAATTCATCCGACGTCGTATGAGTTAAAATAATTTTAACTTTTGCGTGCGTTTTTAACCTCACTTCTTCAGTAATTTTTATTTGTTTCCTTGACTTATTTTTGGTACATTTTAATCTTTCATTATTTTCAATACAAAATGAACCATCAACTTCAAAGACGGCGCAACTACATTTGCAAAGTAAATATTGTGCTGCTTTTATCCCTATTGCTAATTTTAAACAAGAATAAGCAAGGAAAACAAAGAAGATTTTGGGTACGGGCTATTTTCAGAAACAGGAAAATTCAAGGGGCATATCAATCATATCATAATCTACTGCAAGAAATGCGGTTGACCGATCAACGAAAAGTATTATAATTACTCGTATATTAGCATGTCAAGTGACACTTTTCAAGATTGGTGGGAGAAAGACTTGCTCTAACATTAAGGTAAAAAGAGATGACTTATTAAACAAATTTCGATTTTAATAAATGAATTATTATAATACAAATTTATACGTGCAATACTTAAAACGCAAAACTCTCGGTTATATAGAAGAGAAAAAATTACAAGGGTCCAAGAGAAGCAGTTTTATGTTGGTCTTCTTTCGCCTCTAATGTCACATTTCACGGATTTCTGATCCGAAAACCGGTATGCATGTGACTTGCTCACGAAAATTAAGGCTTTTTCGGATATCGGACTCGAAAATCGGATGCATGGGACGCCGCCTTTAAACCTTGTATCGTTTCATCTGTGTGTGGTATTATGGCTCGACTCTAAAATGGCCTAAATTATATAACTTGTTGCAAAAACTCTTTTGCTCTTTCGTATAGAAATACACTATTTCAACATCACCAGAAAGATGACAATGAAATTTATAATACTTTATTAAGTTGATGGATCAATCTCAAATGTCAATGTCTGTTGTTGAAACAATGTATAAGTAATTACAATGGATAATTTCATTACTGTCGACTGTCGATATACACTGAAAAATTGGGAAATTAACACCAAAAGGTTCTTCATGGGTTCATTTCTAAATTTTCCATAATGGAAGTAAAACTGCCCTTGGCATTTGCTGCCATATAGCTAGTACTATACGTGTAAACTAAAAATATGTGATTCAAATGTATATTCTCCTATGGTTTTCGGAATTCCCTCAGATACCGATCTTAAAAAATAATTTTGTCATCTTCAAAAATATGTTATTTATCAGCAATTTTTCTTACACGGCAGTAAGTACAAAACATTACAATATTTTATTTTGTTAAATTTTCAGTAACTCTTCGATCAAGTAATATCTTTGTTGAATAAGGATAAACAGCCTTAAATAATTAACTATATATAAACAATTAAATGCAATAAGTGAAACTACAGAGCGTAGCGCGCACACGCAAAGAAGTCACTCAGGCGAAGTAATAGTTATCAATTCATTATTTTACGTTAATTATATCATTTTTTTACAACTTTTAATCAAAATTTTGTAATTAAGTAAAGTACTAAGTGGGCTGACTTGAAATTCAGATGCATTAGAGAGGAACGGCAATCACTTTGTTGACCGCGAATTCTATACAAAGTGAAATTACCGGCAAGCATACTAACAGCTCTTAATGTATTTTAGGAATATTTCTGTCAATTTCAAGGATGTTATATATACAAAAACAAAAAAAAATTGTCTTTGTTTCAGTATATGAATAAAATTGTAAAACATATATTTAATTATTCTTGCATAAAAACACGTTTAATCATATAATCAGTAATCACTTTATGAAAGTAGAAATAGGATTTGCTAAATGATTAAGTTAATTAGCCACTAATAATTTATATTGATAGGTCAGTACTACAGTTAAAACTATTACAGTTGACTTGCTTAAAACCCTCGTTTTCGATCAAGAATACATTTTGGCATACACATTTCAGCTTAAACGCAAGTAGTATTTCCCGTCTAATGGCTAAATCCATAATTGAATAAACTTACTCTTAAAACACACCGTGAAATGATTGATGTTATTATTATTGTTAGTATTATCGTTATAATCGTTTTCCTTTTATCTCGTTTGTTCCCGGTTTTACTCCAGGCAGATAGGCGATTGTCATTAGTGTGTCCAGGGCGCTTATTGCTTAGTGCGTGGATAATATGAACTGCATGATTTATAACTCTTTCCTGTTGCTATATTTTTCCACTTCTATTGTCTAGGAAGTGCAGTTTCTCGGTGTATTTTTGCTGATATTTTTATCTGCTGGTATTATTGTTATGTCTACTAGATAAACTATAAAAAAAATAAAATAACGTGGATAACTAAGAATTAGAATCATATAATATATTCAATATCCAAGAATTAATATATGATTTACCTTAATCGATACAGAAATACATATAAAAACATAATATAATAATATAATTAAGCTCGCGAAATCTATTACAGTGAAAATTATTAGATTATAGAAAGAAAAAATTGTAAACCATGTTTTCAGACTGATGTGATCTCTAAATTTTCAGTTATTTATTACAATGTAGCATCAACCCTGACATTAAAAAATATTAAATAATATTAAAAATCAAGTAGGTACAATTCCTAAACGGTGAAAATGTAATTTTTTTTCTGCTACCGTGCGTAAAATACTTACTTTACGCACTCTCTAAGATTCGTAAAATATACCTCTTTAAGGTCATATTTTCTGATATTTAGTGCATTACGTAAAATAATTATATTTTACGCTGTATTGCGTAAAGTAAGTAAAGTTAATAATATTTTTATTGTTTATATATTTTTCAATAGTATTGTATGCTACTCATGTGCAAAGTACCCTTTTTATTCATGGGATCGTCAACATTCCGATTCATAAAAAGGGCCACTTTACACACTCCTTGCATAAATAAATATTTTCTACTACCGTGCGTATAATGCTCATTTTACACACTACCTAAGAGTCGTAAAACATATCTTTTAATACAGTGCGTAAAATAAATTACTGTACGCACTGATTATTTTGCAAGCTCAGGTATTTTGGAACCTTTTCGATTTGATTATGAAATCTGTAAATGAAGTTATCGGTACGTAATTACTTACCGCCCTCGGGTTGTATTTAATAAAAATAAGGACCTATTTAAAAAAAAACATTTTTTATTAAATATAATGTTGCAATTCGAACATTTATTGGAAGTAATTTAGCCGAGAGACTCTTTGTTCAACATATTACGATTCTCTCCAGATACAATCACAGATTCCCCAGTTGTGTTGACAATGCTGACATCTTCAACCGCTGGCGCTAAAGAATATTCATCAAGGATCAGTTTTGAAAAACGAATTTTAATCTCCACAGTGTTTTCCACCTTCCCTTCAGCTATCGAGGACGAACGCCGTCCACTATGCCTTCTGAGGCTTGACATATCTACTCCTTGCAAGTTCAGGCATCTTGCAATTTTACTGGGCCAACTTTCTGTTGTATTTTTGTCCACAATCTGGTTCGTGATCTTGCCCATTTTATAATTTATAAAATGCCTTGGCACTGTGCATTGGCCAGGAACAAATGAGCATTTTCTGATCGTAGTGCTTGGTACGTTTTGTAAAATTCTAAATAGTTGATCGGCTCGCTATCTTGAATTGTAACTGTAAATGTGCATGATACATGAATTTTTGTGACGAAAATATAATAAATAATAATATAATATAATAAACGCACTTTGATACTGGATATTATTTTCATTCCAGATATCATAACTAGTAATCTTCATCTGGAAATTATTGTTTTAGATGTTTGAATGTCCTGTCTCTCAAAAAAGCAATTAAAGTCGAACATTTTGAAATATGAACTGTTTTATTCAAGAATATTGTAGCTTAGAGCATCGCGTATTCAGCCCATAAAGTGCCAGGAAATTTTAGAGTATCATTTCTATTCACAAAAGTGGTAAGCATCACCATCTCAATGGTTTCTTGCACGCGCCTATCAGTAAACCAACGCATACACTGCTCGAAGGTTTTGTCATACCTCTCCCTGGATTTATTTGGAACTAAGAATACACATACCGCCCTCCACGCATTTTCCTTTGTATTTGAGTGTGCAAAAAATAGGATTAAGCATTACTCTCAGTAAATTCCTACTAGTTTCGGACGTTTTAGAAGTCGAGACGAAACCAGTAAGGAACATTTACTGGCTTTAATACTTAATATACTATTTATCTACATAAAAATGCTACTTTAAGGCTACGGCCATGCTTGCGACCTGGTCGCGGCGACACGAACGTCGCGACCAGGTCGCTGTGTTATAAATTCTTTGCACATGGCCACGCTTGACGGCGTTTTTCTGCTCCATTTCAAATCAAGTCACACTGTCACATGTTAGAATCCTCACATTTTAAGGGTAAATTAGCATTTCTGCTACCAACAAGATTGCTTTTCTCATTCCAAAAGTAAAAGAAATATCAGATGTTCTCCCTAATAATCGTAAAATATTAAGTCAAATTTTGATCATCCCGTTTAAAGCTCTTTTTCAAAGGTTAATTTGATAATTGCTGCAAAACTCGCAAATATCTCCGTTATTTGTCACGATATAAAAAATTAATAGAACTTCAGAGCTTTCGCATAAGCTTTATAATTGAATTGAATTGAAAAATATTTAAAAAAACGTAACTTTAAATGGCACTATCTGCTTAATATGATTTTTGACACTTTTGAAAGTATTCACGTTTAGTTTAATTAACTTTTAGCTAAGTATATTTCTACAAATTATGATTTTAAACAGTGAAATAGGCATTTCCACAATTGAATTTACTTTGTCACATGAGGTACTGAGTACGAAAAATACATAATTCACCACTAAATTATCACATCGTGTTTGTTCGAATATCGAACGCCGCGTTTTGAGCGCTAACTTGGCCATCTACATAAAAAATGTGAGGAGCGTTTTTGTCGCTGCGCCTCAAAAACGCTCATAAATGCGTTTTCAAAATCAGTCGCTGTCGCTGGTCGCAAGCCTGGCCACCTACATAACAATCAATGCAACACATCACAGCGACCTGGTCGCGACGTTTGTGTCGCCGCGACCAGGTCGCAAGCATGGCCGTACCCTAAGGCTCAATGCCTTAAAATAAGCTACTTTAAGTCACTGATGTTAAAAATGAAATGTCATATTTTGAAAGCAAACGTCAAAAATCCTTTGCATTTTCTTTATTAATATTAATATTAATGGCACCAATTAAACGACGTAAAAATGGATTCCTTCCGCTGTTCTACCACTCTCCATGATGAAGGAGGGCTAGGATGAAAAGGAATTAATAAAAACAACTACATTCCTAGTTGACGTTAGGCAACGTCTGCTGGTATTGATTTCACTATAAGCAGTAATCGGGCTACAAAATCCCTAATGTCCAATGAATCTTTGTTGTATTTTTCAGCAATGCTAGAATATTTTAACAAACGCTATTGTTAGATATGCTCCAGAATCGACAGTAAGCTCGTCGGAGAATGACGAAAACAATGTCCAGTATCGAGGATCGAATCCGGAGGTTTCAGCAGCATTAATATTTCCAAACGTAATAATTCTTACCAGGTTTCTAGTACATTTGATAATATCTACCACATTGTCAGCCGGTGCGCACTTCAAAAATTGTTCAACTTGTCCTCTAGTCAAGATATTTGATTTTTTAAAGCGTCATAAGAGGGTTAGTCTATGAAAAATGCGATAGTTTAAAATGTTTGCTGATATGTAGCTACGTCGCTATTTATACGTTGCATATTAAATAGCTTTGACACACAATCTCTCTGCTAGTTTATTCTCTAGTTACATACCCGATTTAGACATAAGTTCGGAATATGCCTTTTTGTCCGAAGCAACCTTTTATGTCACCGCGAGGAAACACTAGAACCGAACAACCATGACGTCATGTGGCTCAAGTTCACCGCCAAGGGATTAACCATGTTTATATGTTCTCTCTATCGTCCTCCGAGCGATAGAGCCTACCAAAGCTTTTTTACAACACTAGCTCCCACTTTTGACTCAATACAGGTCGATCCCAATTTAGGAATAGTTCTGGGAGACTTCAATACCCACAACACCAACTGGCTCAAACATCACAACAACACCGACAACGAAGGTAGAAAACCTGAAGCATTTGCCATCAGCTGCGGGCTCACTCAACTTGTAGACGAATCAACTCGAATCTCAGAGAGGGGCGAATTCGCCCCCCTCCTGGCTCTTTTCCTAACCACCATTCCTGACCAGTACACAATTACAGTTGATCCGCCATTAGGTACTTCCGACCGTAAACTTATTACAACGGTTTGTGAATTCCCACTTCCAGATCCACCATTGTATCGCAAAATCTGGCATTACAATTCTGCAAACTGGAACGACCTAGATTTGTCTTGGCTCGACGTCTGCTTTGGCACTGACGACCCGTCAGTCTGCTGCTAACGCATAACGCAAGAATTCTCCTCAGGAATGGAAGCATACATCCCAAATTTCCTCAAGTTACCGTCAAAAGGAATGCCTCGGTTCGACAGAAGATGCGAAAGAGCTGTAGGTAAAACACGGCCAGTCTACAAGTACTAGCAGCAAAATCAGACCGCTGAAAATCGCAACTATTATGTCGAAGCAAGAAACGAATGCAAACGTGTAATCGACGAAACTAAGGACAAACACAATCAAAGGATCAGGAATAAACATTTGCAATGCTCCAGTGGCTCCAGGAATTTCTGGTCGGTAGCAAAGGCAGTAAGTAATAACTTTACAAAAACGTCACTCCCACCTTTGACAGACGAGCGTGGCATCACGGCGACTACAGCCAAGGAAAAAGCAAACATGCTCGCCAAAATGTTTTCATCGCACCCGTCCCCCAAGGCAAGGCTCTCCCCACCGTAACTAACATCAACACTACCATGGCAGAAGTGAAGTTTCATCACCGTCATATTCGTAAAATCCTTAAAGAATTAGATACGCAAAAAGCATCAGGACCGCACGGAATACCTGCCATCGTGTCAAGGCTGATTTTCATAGGACTGTGCACCGTCTGTGCGCCTACCATGCTGCGGTCGTCGCGGGTCTTCTACGTTTTCACAATAGGACTGGACGACCGCAACACGGACGTAGCACAGTCCTATATGTGTAAATATAAATAAGGGCTTCTGTGCGTTTTATATGGAACATACAATTTTTTGATTTACAGTGAAAACGATACGGTAGGTGCACGGTAGGCGCACAGTCGGTGCAGAGTCCTATATATGAAAATCAGCCTTTAAAGAACTGCGGCAACGAACAAACGCCAGTTATTTTCCAGGCTTTTTTCTCTGTCGTGCTGCGAAAAAGGGAATTAACTATCTTCTCGGAAAGTCGCTCGAGTGCAACCTGTTCCAAAAAAATGCAAGAAAACTACGTCATTAAACTCGTCCAATTGCCTTTCTTCCAATAATTTCCAAAGTTATGACGTGCAGTCAATCAGCAACTATTCAAGTACCTCGAGAACAACAGAATCACCAGCGATAATCAATACGGCTTTCGCAAAGAGAGATCGACAGGAGATATATTAGCCTATGTCACTCATATATGGAGTAGGGCAATTGAGAACTACGGAGAGTCTCGAGCGATTGCGTTGGGTATTTCGAAGGTATTCGACAAAGTTTGGCATAACGGACTGCTCAACAAAATGGCTTCCTTCGGACTGCCAGCCTCGCTCTGCAGCAGGCTTGCCAGTTTCATTAAGAACCCATCTCTGCACGTTGCAGTTGATGGACACATATCAGACACAATCCCATTAACACGGGTGTGCCTCAGGGCGCAATATATTCACCAACTCTGTTCCTCATCTATGTTAATGACCTGCTGCCCGAAATGAATAATCCTGATTACAGTTTTGCAGATGGCAGTAACTTATCTCCCACTTTAGATCAGAAAAACCTTTACTATGACTACACTGAGACTTATCACCGCAGACAGGAGCAGATTACAGCAATTAATCAAGACCTGGAGAAAGTTCAAACTTGGGGCGACAGAAATTTGGTCCAGTTCCATGCAGCAAAGACCCAAGCAGCTACGTTTACCAAGAGGGCCAATACGGCGGGCCCTGACATCATTATGGCAGGATCAACCATTCCTTTATCCTCGTCAATCAGACTGCTGGGTGTCTCGGTCAACAGCAATATGTCCTGGCATGACCACGTTGCTAACATCGCAAAATCAGACTGCCAGAAGATTGGTGCGCTATTTCGCAACAAAAACCTGTACACACTGCAGCAGTTGTTCTTGCTTTACAAAACGCAAATATGACCGTACTTAGAATATTGCTCAGACATTTAGCCAAGACCAAAGCACCCCTAAAGCTGCTGGATTCCTTTCCGGAGTTGATCCGGAATATGGATAGCCTTGAACACCGCAGACATGTGGCCGAGTTGTCCCTGTTTTACAGATACTTTCACGACAGACGTTCCCAGGATTTGGCCCGCCTCATCCCACCCCTGGCAACGCCGCGCCGGTCAGACAGTCACGACAAATGGCAACAGCGCACCAGTTCGTCGTACAACTGAAAACACCAAGAACATCGGTTTACAAGAACTCCTGTGTCTGGTGCACTATATCACTCTGGAACTCACTCCCAGGACATATGTTTCCCCCTAATTACAACCTGCAACGATTCAAGAACGGTGCCAGTCAACATCTTCGCACACACACCGCTTGTCGAGCGCCATAGGTTCTCCTTTTAGTGTGTGTGTCACTGCCATTAAAAAATAAATAAATAAATAAATACCCTTGCAGTATTTTCTATTGAGTATAATTTCATATTCGCTAGAAAAGACTACTTTAGACTTTTTGACCCCCATCTCAGATATGAGAACTATTTTCAGTGAAATTCTTACCAATATTTACCTAATATGGTATTTTGCTTCAGAAACGTGGTGTAAGATATATGCTTAATGTATAGAGCCATGGGATGAGAGACTCATATAAATCAATGCTTGTATCCGAAAACTTTTCTTCATATGTAACTAGTCTTTTCGTTAGCAACTTGATAATCTTTAATTATTTGTCTTTAACTGTAATATGTATTTCTTCGAATAAAACATTTTGGATTGGTGCAAAAATCATGCTGACTGGCAAAGGATGCTGCAATTTGTCTGAATATTAAGACGAGAAGTTTAAGTATTGTTTGGTTTGTTATATGCATATTCAATTTTTTTATATATAAAACATAGTCTGTACTCATCAAATCTTACTTTGGTCTTTTTTTTTATGGCAATGGCACACACACTAATGGTGCTCGATGAGCGGTGTGTGTGCGAAGATGTTGATTGACACGGCTCTTGAATATTTGTAAGTTGTAATTAGTGGGAAACAGATGTCCTGGGAGTGAGTTCCACAGTGATGCAGTGCGCCAGACAAAGGAGTTCTTGTAAAGCGATGTTCTAGGTGTTTTCAGTTGTACGATGAACTGGTGCGCTCTTGCCGTCTGTCGTGACTGTCTGACAGGAGCTGCCAGGGGCGGGATGAGGCGGACCAAATCCTGGGAACATCTGCCGTGAAAGTATCTGTAAAACAGAGATATCTCGGCTACATGTCTGCGGTGTTCCAGACTATCTAGATTCCGGGTCAACTCCGGGTCGCCGACGAGACGCACAGCTCTCTTCTGAATAGAATCCAGCAGCTTTAGGGTGTGCTTTGGTGCGGCACCCCAGATATGTGAGCAATATTCTAAGCACGGTCTTATATGCGCTTTGTAGAGCAAGAGCAACTGCTGCGGTGTATAGAGTTTTTTGTTGCGAAACAGCGCACCAAGCTTCTGGGAGGCTGATTTTGCGATGTTAGCAACGTGGTCATGCCAGGATATATTGCTGTTGACCTAGATACCCAGCAGTCCGATTGACGAGGATGAAGGACCAAATTTCGGTCGCCCCAAGTTTAAACTTTCTCCAGGTCTTGATTAATTGCTGTAATCTGCTCCTGTCTGCGGTGATGAGTCTCAGTCGCTGGTAAGGGTTTTTCTGATCTAAAGTGGGAGACAAGGGTACTGTCATCTGCAAAACTGTAAACAGGATTATTTGTTTCGATCAGCAGGTCATTGATATAGATGAGGAACAGAGTTGGTGAAAGTATTGCGCCCTGAGGCACGCCCGCGTTGATGGTGAATGTGTCCGAGATGTGTCCATCGATTGCAACGTGCAGAGATCGGCTCTTAAGGAAACTGGCAAGCCAGCTGCAGAGAGAGGCTGGCAGTCCGAAGGATGGTAGTTTGTTGAGCAGTCCGTCATGCCAAACTCTGTCGAATGCCTTTGAAATATCCAACGCAATCGCTCGAGACTCTCCGTAGTTCTCAATTGCCCTACTCCATATATGAGTGACATAGGCCAATATATCTCCTGTCGATCTCTCTTTGCGAAAGCCGTATTGATTATCGCTGATTATTTTGTTGTTCTCGAGGTACTTGAGTAGTTGCTGATTGACTACACGTTCCATGACTTTGGAGATTATTGGAAGCAAGGCAATTGGACGATAGTTTGAGGGCGTGGTTTTCTTGCCTTTTTTTGGAACAGGTTGCAGTCGAGCGACTTTCCAAGACGATGGGTAAATCCCTTTTTCGTAAGACAGAGAAAAAAGCCTGGAAAAAACGGGTGTTAATTCGTTGGCGCAGTTCTTTAACACGATGGCAGGTATTCCGTCCGGTCCTGATGCCTTTTGCGTATCTAGATTTTTAAGGATTGTACGAATATCACGGTGATGAAATTTGACTTCTGCCATAGTAGTGTTGATGTTCGATATGGTGGGGAGAGTCTTGCCTTGGGGGACGTCCAAGGTAGAGTGCGAAGAAAACATTTTGGCGAGCATGTTTGCCTTTTCCTTGGCTGTAGTCGCCGTGATGCCACGTTCGTCTGTCAAAGGTGGGAGGGACGTTTCTGTAAAGTTGTTACTTACTGCCTTTGCTACTGACCAGAAATTCCTGGAGCCACTGGGGCATTGCAAAAGTTTATTCCTGATCCTTTGATTGTGTTTGTCCTTAGTTTCGTCGATAACACGCTTGCATTCGTTTCTCGCTTCGACAAAATAATTGCGATTTTCAGCGGTCTGATTTTGCTGCCAGTACTTGTAGGCTTGCTGTTTCCTACCCACAGCTCTTTCGCATCTTCTATCGAACCAGGGCTTTCCTTTTGATGGTAACTTGATGGAATTTGGGATATACGCTTCCATTCCTGAGGAGATTACTTGCGTGATCTTTTCGCAGCAGACTGACGGGTCGTCAGCGCCAAAGCAGACGTCGAGCCAAGGAAAATCTAGGTAGAACTCCCTTAGATCGTCCCAGTTTGAAGAATTGTAATGCCAGATTTTGCGAGGCAATGGTGGATCCTTCTGTATGAGTGGCAATTCACAAACCATTGTAATAAGTTTGTGGTCGGAAGTACCTAATGGTGGACCAACTGTAACTGTGTACTGGTCAGGATTGGTGGTTAGAAAAAGATCCAGGAGGGCGGCGAATTCGCCCCTCTCTGAGATTCGAGTTGGTTCGTCTACAATATGAGTAAGCCCGCAGCTGATGGCGAATGCTTCAGCCTCTCTACCTTCGTTGTCGGTCTTGTTGTGATGTTTAAGCCAGTTGGTGTTGTGGGCATTGAAGTCGCCCAGAACGATTATTTCTGAACTGGGGTGATCAACCTGTATTGAGTCAAAAGTGGTACCTAGTGTTGAAAAAAAGCTTTGGTAGGCTCTATCGCTCAGAGGGCGATAGAGACAGCATATAAACTTGGTTAATCCCCTGGCGGTGAACTTGAGCCACATGACGTCAAGGTTGTTCGGTTCGAGTGTTTCCTCGCGGTGACATGAAAGGTCGCTTCGGACAAAAAGGCATATGCCGAACTTATGTCTAAATCGGGTATGTAAGTCGTAACCAGGATAAGGGTAGTTCACTGTTGTTGTTGCAGAACATACTTGTGTTTCTGTAAGGGCTAGTATGTGTGGTCTGTTTGCTTGTAGATGTTGGTGTACCGGATTTATGTTTGTATTTAGGCCTCTTATGTTGCAGAAATCAATTCTAAATTGGTTCGGTATCTTTGCTGTCTGTGAAATGCGGAATGAAGGGCTCCCAGGGCCACCCAGCGCCCGGAGATCCGAATGGCCGGGGAGTTTACCTCCGGAATATTTTGATCCTGGAAGCACCATCATGTCCATATTATTATATTCCTACTGTGGAACCCGGAACCACCAGCGCGGAAACGGAACGAGATTCAGGAAAACCACTTTGCGCCTCCCAGTTCTGGTGGGGTGGTCTTTCACGGGACGATGCGAGTAGGCGTATGCATCGACCACCTAGGGCCGCTTCCACTGGATGCATTGACCTCAGACTATTTCCTTTGGTGGTCCCTAGTCTGACAGGGGTAAAAATAGGGTTTGTTGGGTCACTCCCTAGTGATCAGCTCCAGAGTTTGTACTTTGGTGTTCTCCAGCCTGGAGGAGGACGATGGGATTTGATGGGCCACATCCCATGGCAACTCGGAATGGCGGGGGCGTCACTCCCCGTAATCAAACTGCTC
>MU184637.1:975-15471 GCA_016904865.1 Pissodes strobi | reverse complement strand
GGCAACTCGGAATGGCGGGGGCGTCACTCCCCGTAATCAAACTGCTCTCACCAGTTTGACGTTCCTGCTACATATAGTAATTCCACATTATTGATCAATTTTTTTCTCAGATCAATTCCCAATTTTTCGTTGTTTGTGTTTTGTATTGTTCTAAATTAGGAATCGTCGATTTTTTATGTTTGCATTTTATTGTTATGTATACAATGGTATTGTGGATTTATTTACATGGAACTATAAGTTTTACGAGTTTAGGGTTGTTTTGCTTGATCGATTTACATATCAGGTAGGAAGTAACAAATCGGTCCTGGAAGGGTATTATCAAGCATGCTTGTTTAACGTCAAAAATTGGAGAGTCTTCGCTAAACCCTCACTGTCTGATTACAGGATTATAGAGTTCAGCCTGGAAGCAAGCACCACCAATGAACAATGCAAGAGAAATTCGAGGAGAACAGATTGGGAATCAAATAAAGCCAATCTGGATGTAAACCTCAAAGATATCAATCCGGGCAGCTTAGGGCATCAACAAAAACTGGAAAAGAAAGTAGAAAGCGTCAACAAGGCAGTAATAGAAGCATTTGACTCCATCTGCCCAGCGGACACAAAAAGCCTCTCAAATGGGGCCCCATGGTGGTACGATAACCTGACACGCCTCCGAACCAGGGCTCGTTGTCTATTCAACAGAGCAAAAAGGTTCGGATAGTGGCAGGGCTACATAGAGGTTCTCACATACTCCAGTTGCGGCGAGACTACACAAGGTCATGGTAACAGAGGGAACAAGCTCGACAATGGCCCTGAATACGCTGGATGGCACTTACACGGAACGAGAAAAGGAGAGACCGCTTCTCCTCCTGAGCAAACACTCTCCAGGTAGTCGACCAAGAAACCTAAGTTAAGAAGAAGTCAGCCCAAGGCGACCCACTAGGGATGACCGGGTAATCGCAAAAATGGTACCCACTGCTGTGCAACTCGAATGGGCATTAAAAACATTTGAACCTCTCAAATCGCCAAGGGTGGATGAAATCTTCCCAGCCTTCTTACAAAGAGAGAAAAGAGGAATTTTGCCACACCCGAAGCAGTATGGATACATACCAAAACCATGGAGAAGGGCGAAGGTCACCTTCATCTCGAAGATAGGAAAGAAGGGTGGAACAGACTCCAAATCCTTCAGACCAATCAGTCTCACGTAATTTTTACGCAAGACGTTGAAGAAGGCAGTAGACCATAACATCAGATCCACTACCTTACAAACGCGACCGTTGAACGCAAGCCAGCATGCATACAGAACCGACAGGTCCACAGACACCGCACTGTTCCAACTGACCATCATGATACAAGAAACTAAATTAGAAAAAAATCACTCCGCGCCTTCCTAGACATCGCGGGAGCCTTCGACACGTGGCTGTAAAGAGGGCACTAACGAGAAGGGGAGTGAACGACGCAGTATCTCTGGGCACCACTCGAGGTACGCCACAGATCGGACTATGCTCACCACTAATGTGGAGACTAGTAGTGGACGAACTACTAGAAATACCGACAGACCTCGGCCTACATTGTGTTAAGTATGCCGGTGATATTGTCATCACAGCAAGAGGAAAGTTTGAGGGTACACTATGTGAACTCATTCAAGCTAGACTTAAGGCAACGGAAGAATGGTGACAGGCAGTGGGGCCGGAAAAAAACCCATCGAAAACAGCCACACTACCCTTCTCTAGCAAGAAAGCACTCCTTAGAATAAAAGTTATCCAAACACACGGGACCAACATTACACCGGCATCGGAAGTCAGATATCTAGGCATAACGCTCGACTGCAAACTCAAATGGAATAAACAGATTGAAGGAGTTGTAACTAAGGCTACGAGGGTCCTCATGGTGTTCCGAAGCCTTGCAGGAAACACCTGGGGATGTAAACCAGAAATCTTGCGATAGATGCACGCAATGATAGTAAGAGCCACCCTACTTTACGGGTCGATCGTTTGGTTCAAGGAAACGGAAAAGCAGGGCACACAATCAGCTCTCAACCAAGTACAACGTCTGGCGTGCATAAGCATAACAGGCACAATGATAACTTGTCCAGCAGCAGTAGTGAGGCAATTTGTGGACCTCGCACCTCTACATATTGTTGTAGAGCAGCTAGACAAGCAATGACTAGAATCACAAGAGAGGAAGCGGGCGAAGGGGAATGGCTTAGAAAGAGTGAGTTAACATGCCTGACAAAGTATATACCACTTATTGGGCTCCCCAGGAACGATATAGTCAAAAAATAGAATTTTGAAAAATACTTCACGGTCGTGATAAGAAGTAGAGAAAAATGGAAAAAGAACATCACTTGTATTCGCACATCGCAGCAAAGTGCCATAAAATGGTATACAGACGGAGCAAGAACTAAAAAGGGGACCGGAGCCGGAGAATTTGGACCAGGACCCAAATTCTCCGAAGCAATGGTAGAACATCCGGACATATTCCAGGCGGAAATTAACCGCATAGGAGGATGTGCGCAGTTCAACCTCGACAGAAACCATAGGAAGGAAGAGATTGTCATCTTCTAAGACAGTCAAACAGCTATCAAAACGCTGAGCTCAACAACAATCAGCTCCAGAATGATATGGGAATGCCTAGATAGGCTAAATGAACTACTACGTTGGGGTTTGGAACCTTCGGTATTGTGGATAAAACTCTGTTTTACTAAAACTAGGCAAGAATAAGAAATTATTCCTTCACTGGATACCAGGACCCGCTGGGATAGAAGACAACGAAAAAGCAGACCAGATAGCAAAAGTAGGAGTACAAACTCCGCCTTTAGGACAGGAGCCTTTCTGTGTCACAGGAACGCACACCTACCAGGAATAATGGATCAGTCTATGAGAACGCCTTCCAGGGTTAAGGCAATGAAAGATGTTTCTAGGGCCCCCTCACCCAAGAAGATCAAAACACCTTATAATACTGAGTAAGAACAATCTCCGTATCCTCACTGGCTTTCTGACGTGCCATTACCGGTAAAAAAGGCAGTTGGAGAGAATAAAAACGAGGACAGTTGCCGGTTCTGTGAGGAAGGGGAGGAAACCCCAGTACACCTTCACCCGGAGTGCAAGGTGGTCGCGAACAGGCGAAAGTCCTGCTTCGGGAGGTGCATCGTCGAACAGGAGGAACTTTCATCCATAGAACCATCTGGATGCAAAGCACTGAAGCTGGATGGGGTACTCTGATTAAGAATCAGATCAATCGAAGCACCATGGAAGGGGAACACAATATAGATCTGTACAAGTCACAGTGTATTAACACCTCCCTAGATCATTCATTCATTCATGCCTGTTTACATCTGACAGTTCTGGTATCTTTTTATTAAATTTATACCCTAGAATAAGATTCAGTTGGATTATTGGCATGCTTCGCCAACGAGATATTTTTCTTTTACGACAATAATGCAATTCAAAAGGAATAGCTTCATGCCCCCTATGAATAGCATTAATTCAGATGAAATCAGAAAACTCAAGTTCTTGAGGCAGTCACTTGAAACTACTGTGCATACAGATGACTATCCATTCTGATTTGTTACCTGTCGGACGGATAAGATTGAATCCATAAACGTAATCATCCGCAGAGTCCATAACTCGAAAGTTTGAAAAGTAAGATAATGCTTACTATTTACGGCTTACTAAAATTAATGTATATGGCATTAATCAGCCTCACAAGCACGAACATATCAACGCAATAAAAAAGTAGGTAAGGTAATGTGTGGTAAGTATGTAAGTGGGGTCAATGTGTCCGAGTATTATATTGGATAATTCCGTTCTACAAATCACGACAGTGTGCGAAAGTAACCTAATTAAGTGGTTGTTGGTTTATATTCTGGGAAACTGTCAGCAGATTGATTAAATCAGCCATACCGCTATTTTAAACATGCAACCGGTCTACAGATTGAATGGTTTACGGAATTTGGCGATCATCCTTTCTGAAAACTAATACTCTATTATTGTTAAGTAATGCTTCATGAACTTAAGGTAACTATTTCTTAACGTTCATCAATATTTCTAGATTATTTTATGCTAGATATGAAAAAAAAATTACATAACCCACTTGCCCCCCTAAAAATCAAAATACCTAGATAAATTAATAAATAAATTATGTTAATTTTTCAGCAAAAATGGTCGAAATTATAAGAGGATTTCAAAGAAACGAACTACATAAACACTGGAGAGGACTTTGGATGAAATTAGAAGAGGCGTCATAATTTAGTCACAGAAAAAGTACATTCATTTGCCAGACAGAAGTTGCTGGATTTAGAAATCAAAGATGTGTACAGTAGATGAAGTATGTTTGAATTAGAAGCCTGCAGACTATATAAAAACCAACATTTAGATTAACAAATATTGAACATGAAGAATGGTACGAGTTTCAAAGAAAAATGTTTTAAGTAGTTGATACAAAATATACCAAGAACATGTAATCCATCAATAAGAATTTTGAAAATCAAACCTAAGTCGAATAGTTCTCAGGAAGTGAATTCAGGAGTACTAAATAACTCAGATTTCATTAACCAAATGAAAGGTACGAACCTTAAGGAAGGTGAAATTTTAATCTCGTTTGATGTTAGCTCATTGTTCCCCTGTGTAACAATCCCACAGAACTTACAATACCTTGGTGAATTACTTGAGATGAATAGTTTTGATAATGAAACCACACAAGAATATTTAACTATAAATCAAATCTTGCATGGATCAAAATTATTTAATATTACCAACAACTTGAAGGCCAACTGTTTAACACCTTCTTAGCTTATCTTTTCGTGAGTAAATTTGAAAATGAAATCAGTCAGAAGTTCGACTATTTCCAAGGGTATGTGTATTAAAACGGAGTTTTATCCACAATACCGAGACAGAATTATTGCACTCAACGCGCGTTTGCCTAACCATGTTAACATCATCAAGAGATGACTAAAACAGTTTTAAATGGTTAGCGAAACGCGTGTCGAGCGCAATAATTCTGTTTCGCTATTGTGAATAAAACTCCGTTTTAGTGCATTTGCCGAAGGTTTCAAACCCTAACATAAGTATGCGTATGATAATCTAGCGATTTTCGACACAAAAACCGCTCATATTGAATATTTTGTAATAAAACTAAACAACAGTTTCCCGACCATGCTTATGAAGTCGAGAATAATAGCCATTTTTTGATACTTCGGTAATGAGGAACGATAATAACATACTAGAATTTGCTATTTTCGGAAAAAATTATGCAACTTCCTAATAACTCCTTACACTGCGACCAACACAAAATGGCCAGCTTTTTTTGTACACCGT
Organism: Pissodes strobi; assembly: GCA_016904865.1. Taxonomy (NCBI): domain Eukaryota; kingdom Metazoa; phylum Arthropoda; class Insecta; order Coleoptera; family Curculionidae; genus Pissodes; species Pissodes strobi. Next base: position 10,174 of record MU184637.1, on the reverse strand, counting down.
ATGGTTATTTTTCCTCTCAGCAGAGAAATATTTATTTAATAATGAAAACGAGACAACTAAGAAAATAGCAAAAGTTACTAATTTCAATACTGGCTTAAGAGATAGTTAGAAAGACCATTCATGTTTCCACTTCTTTAGTTAATCAGGATGAAATTGCAAGATATGTCTCGATACCATATAATCCTTAGTACACTAGAGACCTCCAAAAGTGTTTAAGGACGTAGGTTTAAAATTAGTATAGCAAACTCAGTTTAGCATTAGGAAATTAATGGATGGAAATATGGGAATGTATGAAATTAGATGCATTTATTGTAACTAAAAATATGTTGGACAAACTAGAAGATCTATACAAACCTGATTCAAAGAACACAGCTCATTTAAAATAAGGTAGAACAGAAAAACCATATGTTGCCGAGCAGGCTTTTGGAATAATCATAGAATAAAAATTAAAAATTTAAAACGAATTCATGATATATCTGATAAGAGATTATTAGACGCATACGAAAGTATGGAAATTATTAAATGTGAGAATAGTTCAAACAGAGATTGAGGACCTATTCCGTATAGTCCACTGTATTGGTTGATCGAGCGTGAACTATTAGGATAGGGATACCAGAATTGGTTCTTGTTGGTTTCGCTGGACACTGGAACAGTTTGTATAAAATAGAGATGGGCAGATTTTAAGTTTAGATTTAATCACCTTCTGATGATGCTAACAGGGTTCATCATGTTTCGGTATTGTGGATAAAACTCTGTTTTAGTCAATATGGTACTCATAAAATATACAATATTCCCCAGATGACCGTCAGTTATCCCCAACGGATCTATCGAGGCCAAAACAGCTTACATCTCTATCAAATGAAGAAGAAACGCATCTTGTCAACTGTTTGACCCACATGTAAATATGGGGTTGGGTTTTTACAAGATGCAACGTCTTTAATATTATTCAAAAGTACTAACCCTTTGAATGTGGAATATTATAATTTGGATTGGGAGTTAAGTCTATCAATATTTATTAAATCTCCTCTCTTTTCTGTTAATTTTTTCATTAAACGAAAAGGGTATAGCTGAAGATTGTCTGCACTTGTTATCAACCATTTGCTGTCAGCCAATTTTTTGAATCCTTGTGTAATTTTGGTAAATATGGGATTATATTAATTTCTGCCCGTAAATAAGCCTATATTGTTGATTTCTTCCTTAAAGAATTTTATCGAGGCTGCTACTCCTTCACCTCCTCTTCAAGCAAGTTCATGTGAAGCAATATAAAAAATGTCCGTTTCTAGCCATCCGGTGTATTTTCAATGCACTTCCCAATTGTTACCCAAGGGTTACTCTGTAGTTTTTTTCATTTAGTATCGCAAGCAGCTCTCGAATTAGAATCCCAAATATCTGGAAACGGATTAAACTTAATTTTATATTTACTTTAATATAATTCTTATAATTGTTTGGCCGTTGATTTCCACATTGTATTGATAACACCTTCTTTATACTCATCTAAATTTTTCTTCCTCATATTGAATGCATAATCTTCTGAAATTTCTGCTAGTTGTTTAATTGAAGTTTTTTCATTAATTAGATAACATTTTTTATTACAAAAGTTCATAAACTGCCCCCATACACTTGATTTTTTTTGTATTTTCTGGTTTTATATGTTGAATTTTATCTCGAATTTCTAAAGAAGTTTCGTTTTTTGAAGTTTATACCTGCATTCGTCAAACTCTCCAAATCCTATAAATAAGTTATTACATTAGCCTCATTCGCAATGTCTCATATTTTCATGACAAAATTTCAAACAAATAAATAATATCACAATGAAATTTTAAACTAATTTTTCCTCGCTGTGAAATTCTCTTACTGAATATCTCAAATTAGTTACCGGATTTTTTTTCGATGCGATAGCGAATATTATACGAAGTGGAAGACGAGGGATAATTTCCAAAATATACGCCATCTCAAAAGAATTTCCGGCAACAATTTTGCACTTGGGATACTTATAAGTGAATAATAACCAAATTCATTTTTCAATGCTTTTAGATTTTGAAAATCCAATTGATGAAATGTTGATTTTGTGAACTAAACTCAGCTATAGGACAAGCAAGCATTTTTAATCTTAGCACCTTGCTACATCAATTCCTTGGTTTACCTAGCTACTCTTTAAAAAGCCATCTTGACCTGATGTCCTAATTGCCAACCAAGATCTCTGAAAGGTGGCGTTCATTTGTTTCTTTTTGAAAATTTTAAATAAAATAACGCAGAGATTAAACTATTATTTTTCATGGATTATCATGGAAATTAAACCAAAATTTTATTATCTTAAATAAAATCTTCAGTCCTAATAAGCTTCACTTATGATTTAACATTAATAATTATTATAAATTAATATAATGACGTTCTCGTTTTCTCTTCTTAAGCACATCGATGGAGTCCATTATAGTACAGCACTTTTTATTCTGTACGAAATGGTGAATATAAATTAAACGAATTATCTAACTAGGTTAACAACAAATAAATGCCATTTACAACTATGCTAGTTCCACTTGCGAAACAATATGAGAAGCGGAAAATGTATAAAATGAATAAATACATTTATTCAACTCATTTTAACAAAAGAAGTGTATGGCCACCGATAAAGTCTTTTCAGCCGGGAAGCAAAAATTTTACTAGAGCGCCATTAGTCTCAGCAGAGAAGAATTTACTTCCGACACTTATTAATGAAATTGTAAAAAAAGCTTCCTAGACTTAGAATTGGTGATGCTAAAGTTGAGGACATTTTTGTGGGTCCTCAAATTGGGAATCTTTTCGAGACGGAATGCCCTTAAAATGGTTGCAGTAAATTTTCTGAGGAACAAAAGATCTAAAACTGTACAAACCTTGATGCACTACTTCTTTCCTGCCATCAAGATTTTGAATGCAATATGTCCCTGAAAATTTGTTTCATTTTTCATAAAAAATGGCTGAAATGGGAATATATCAGAACTTATTTATTATTATAGATATCCGGAAAAAAGACAACTTTTCTCTGATCGGTTTTCTATACTTAAACATAATTTTATTTACAATTTTATTAATCATAGATCATTTACGCGGCCAAGACCCAATGCAACCATAAGGAAAATCAAGAGATAGATGAAACCAATATTTTAGCAGCAGTAGAGGCAAATCCATCAATATCATCATTAAAAGCAGAGCTCAGCAAATATCACAAAATATAAGTTTACACCCTACAAAACATATATTGTTCAGGATAGGTTCGGCTTCAGCGTCGCATGATTCATTTTGGGTGGAAAAATAGAATATAAAATATATGAAAAAAGTCTTTCAACAGGTCGGTGTCTAGGTATATTGAAAGATGTAGTTCCTGAATTCGCTTATTTTTAGATAACCATTTTCCTGGAAAACTATTAGGTACTCTCGGATCAGTATCAGGGTCCCCGCGATCAGTCGATCTGTCTATTTTCGACTTTTTCGCGGGGTTACTTACAAAACAAAGTTTATGTCAAGAATCACCGCAACCCACATGAACTTCGTGAAACCATTAACGTCGCATTTCAAAATTTACAAATATGTCCAATAATACTCATGAAAGCTCTAAAACGAATAACGAAAATTTGCGAATTATGTGTTAGAGAATGGTAATCATTTTTAATAATTTCTATAGCCATTAAAATATGTCTGTTTATGTTGTTGTTGTTAATGTATGTCATATAAAAAACTTAAATTATTAGATATTAAGTATTTATACTGTTAAATATTTAGGTATTTACGTTGTTATGTTAATAAAACACTATGTTTTCAAATCAGTTCAAAACTTTTGCAGAATTAATAATATCCAATAACCTTTCTTTTCTTTCAACAGCACTATAAATACTATGCAATAACGTAGTGTATTTGGAGAAAATTGTGGTTTATTGAGCTAATTTTAAAAATAAATATACACCATTATATATTTTTGGAAATCCAAGAAAATGCCTAATTTATATAAATTTATATCTAAAAATATAGGTTGTTCCACCATACACCTACACACGGTATGTCAGCGCGCATGTTGTTCTCCGTCATTGTCCCGCCTGTGACGTCACGTGCGTCGCAAAATTTAAATGCATGTATGCCAATATTATGGATAGGATTATAAGAACTACGTTTATTTCTTATCTATCATGCATATATAATATGATTGATCATTTAGTGGGATACATTTAATTGGATTTAAGAATATATTATATATTGATATATTAACCCACTGACAAATTAATATAAGAGTAATATAAATACTTAATATATCGTATACATATGTAATAAAAATTAAAAATGGGTATTTGAAAATAAAGCAGGTCATTATTAATTTTAAAATAATATATTTAGTACAGCAGCAAATACAAACATGGAACATGCAAAAATATATACTGAATGACAAAAATAAAGGCATTAAAAAAATCACCCAACTATTAATGACTTTTATTATCTGTTTCAATGGAAATTAACAAAGAAACTAAAAACAATTGATTAATTTTTTTTACGGTTTTCAAAGCATATTTTACGATTAAGATCTCGAAGTATAATGATTGTGCGGGTTCTTGACAAACAAAGGAGAACTTTGTAAGGAATTTTAATATTGCCATCTAGCCTGTTCATAGTTCTTTCGACTAACTTTTTAAATAAGGATTTTCCACTTGCCAAAAATTCTCCATGCATACTGTTAAATTCGGACTCCATTAATTTAGTAACTTGTATCAAATCTTCATTTGGATACAACAGATTTCCCCTTGAAATAATAGTAAACCAATTTTGTGACGACTTATCTATTTTCATTTCTTTAGTTTCAGTTCCTAAGTTATATTTTTCCCTAAATTTGTGAGCAACATATCCGGCTATATATATTAATGCTTCCTCATGAATTCTTGTTGTTAATTCAAAACTTTCTAATAATGCAAAACCATCATTGCAAGTATCATAACCCGTATTGGGGATATGTATTTCTGAATACTGAGGTTCAATAGATGTATCTTTTTCAAAAAAGTTGTCTTCTCCCTCAACGTGTTGCATGTTAGTAACATTCACATTTTCTGTTATTTTTCCAAGAATACTCCGCGTTAAACAAATTTCTCTATCGGCTTCCGATTCACTTTGTAATGCCTCTAACGGTTTAAGTAAGCAAAGTTCCATACTATCTTCAGTATTTCTATTCAAAGTAAAAATCGCCGAAGAATTTTTGCCCAGTATATATCATCTAAGACAGACAGAACAGCATCATTTTTAAAAATTCTGGTATTTTTTGGAAAATAATTGAGCAATCTCTGCCTTAACGAAATTTCAAAGCAATCAGGTTCAAAATGCACAGAACAAATATGTGCTGAAAATTAAAAGTAGTAATTAAAAAACCATTTCAAGAAAAAAAATTGTGTGTGCTTAACACGACTCGATAGAAGTGAAAACTTCAACAAGCGGGGTCATCGTTTGTCAGAATTTCGATTCGAGCCTTCATTGCAGAGATACGGGCAAAAACCACCCAAAGCCCCCCTTGAATTAGAGCCCCGGTCCCCCCGTATAGTTCAAGGTGCCCCCCATGGGGCGCACCTACCATAAAAATTTCGACCCCTACCTCTCCCGTTCTCTCAAAATTAATTATTTTTTTTTTTCTTCTCCCCACTCCCTTGGCCAAATGGGGGGAGGGTACGGAGTCCCGTTTTCGTCCTGGATCTTCTTTTTACCCCGGCTACATCCCATGAAAATTTCAGCCCTCTACCTGTACGGGAACGGTTTTCCCCCAAAATCCCCCCTTAAATTAGAGCTCCGGTCTCCCCCGTATGGTCTAAGGTGCCCCCTATGGGGCGCACCTACCATAAAAATTTTGACCCCGTACCTCTTCCCGTACTTCTGAAATGAATTATTTAAATTTTCCTTCCCCCCCTTCCCCTGGCCAAACGGATGGGGTTACGGGGTTCCTTTTTCGTCCAGTATCTTCTTGTTACCTCGGCTACATCCCCTGAAAATTTCGGTCCTCTACGTATACGGGAACATGTCAGTAAAAGGAGCATGACGCGTGAGGTTACATATCCGAGCGTGACGGCTCGGTCTCATTCAACCCCCACAAAAAAAAACGCTAAACGCGCCTAAAGAAGTTTTTACTTCAATAAACTCTACTATGCAAGAATGGAACTAAAAGATAGAAACATGAATAATTTAGCAAAATTAAAAAGAAAATATTTAACTTCATTTACATCTACTTACGAGTATATTACTTATTGTATTTTTACAGAATATATACATTAATGAGTCGCAGGTACCATTTTTTAAATTAACTTTATCCGTTAGACGGCAAGCAACTATCCATCATTTCGCCAGGTCTTCGTGTGTCGGGAATCGAAAGTATCTTATATCAGTCCCTTTCGTAACTCGTGTATAGTTTTTGCATCACGCAATTGCACAATTCATTATTTTATACCACTTATTTTGTGCTTTTAACACTTCAAAAGAATAAAACGCAAAATCCACTGGCCCATACGATACACCTACGTGTAACGTGTATGGAATTCCAAATAAATCCAAATTCCAATGCTTAGTTGTCTTCTAGCGTCGATTCGTGCGACGCGCGTGACGTCATGCGCAGGCCGTTCGCAATTTCGTCCAAGCTCCTGACATACCGTGTGTAGGTGTATCGTGGGTTGTTCCATTAAAAAAACATGTGTTTGCTTTATAACTTTAAAACGGATGGCGCGAGAAAAAACATACTACGCAACTGGATTCTACGGGAAAAGTTCTATAAGAATACAATTTCAGCTATCTAGTAAGTTAAAATACAACTGAGACACTGCGGGTATGTCAAAAGTGTTAATATAATTTTTAAAATCACCTGGTATCTCAAAAACCAAGAAGGCTATCCATTTTTTGTTGACGGCATGTTAGGTTCACAAAAAAGTAGCATTGTGTCGCGAAAACCGCAACACTCTATCTTTAAAATTAAACGAGATACCCCGTAAAAGTGTCGAAAAATGGACACCCTGTACATGTGTAGTGCTTGATTTCAATTTTGTTTCTGATAGAGTTAAATTATTCTTCGCTTCTACGTTCTTCTATGACAGATAGTTGGTAGGTCTCATTTTATGTCCTATCAGCGCACAGAGTGTAAAGAATGTGATAAGTAAACAATCACCCCGGCCGGCCCTGTACCAAGCCATATCCATCAGTTCATTTTATTGTGCCGTCAGGTGCAGTACGTTTTATTTAGTGCGGAGTGCGGTGCCGAAAATAAGTGGAAAGAGAAGACATGCTGACGAGTTGGGAAACATAAGTCAGTGATTCACAATTTTTAGGTAATTAAATCTTTTTGAATTATAATATAGTGATGAAAATATCACCTACAAATCATCGTTTGTCTAGATGATTATCGTAAAGCATTCAAATTAATTCCCAAGAATTATTATATAGCAAAATAGATTTGCAGGATGCATACTTCCTTTTGCCTATTGATAGTGTCAAAGGATAACGCCTGTATTGTCAAAGAAAACACTTGCAGTCTTTTACAGCCTTTAATAACGTAGAAAACATACTTTGATAAGTAAACACGAAAAATAACTGCGCATCGTGCATTAGTCATACCGTTAAGCTAAAAACTGTTTGCGGGGCGGTACGGGCGGCGTAGAATGCTTACTCCGCATTTGCTGGGCCGCTGCGCTGATAATATTACAGTAGGAAATATAAAACATATCTAAGGGTTTATTTTAAAGATCACATCGGAATTTAAATTGTGTACCATTTGGTTAAATAATATCTTTACTTTTTACAACTCCTTAGGCCAGTTGTTAAATATTTAGGAAGAGTGTAATCACTCGGGTTTAAAATAAAACGACGAACATTAATTAAGCAGCCCAAATTACTGTATTAAACTCTTTACAACTTACACGCTGTCGGCGAATGACTAAAACTCTCGATACCGTGTTATATAATATAATTCGGATACCTACCGAATTACACGTAGTAAGCAAAAAGCAATAAATAGATGAAAATATTTACGATTTTATGATAGCTAAATTGGTGAATAACCATAACAGGGGCCAAAGCAGTTTAAGAGTCCTTAGGGTTTATCATAAATAAGGAAAAATATATTTGCGCCTAGACAGGAGGTGGAATATTTGGGCTATATGTTTAATTCTAAACAAATGATCTGAGAATTATCAGAAGGAGAAAGAAGTTTAATTAAAAAATTATTGTCTGTAGAAATTGATGTCTGTTGCATAGGGTGTTACTTGTTTTGACTAAAATGTCACCCGCAAAAATAGCTCGACAGTTTATAACATTATGTTTGATATTAAAAGATCTTGGGATCAGCTTTCGAAACGAAAATTTGGAAGCTGTTGAGGCCTGTAACTTATTAACTAATATATCCTAGAACGAAAAGCAAAGCTAAAACCAAAAACAATTGAAATAACAGATTAAATGTATAATAGACATATGTAGAAAAATGAAGTAGTAAAAATAGAAAAGAAGAAGGAAGAAGGAAAGAAGAAATAAAGTATACTTTACAGGGTGTTAGTTGTTTTGACTAAAATATCACCCGCAGACTATTGTCTGCAAAATAGCTGTATACTTTAGAGGGTGTTAGTTGTTTTGACTAAAATGTCACCCGCAGATCATTGTCTGCAAAAGAGCTGTATACTTTACAGGGTGTTAGTTGCTTTGACTAAAATATCACCCGCAGACCATTGTCTGCAAAAGAGCTGTATACTTTACAGGGTGTTAGTTGTTTTGACTAAAATATCACCCGCAGACCATTGTCTGCAAAATAGCTGTATACTTCACAGGGTAGTTGTTATAACTAAAATATCACCGCAGATTTGTTGCTGCAAATTTAATTATTTCAAAATTTTTCATCTCTTTTTTTAGAGTCGAATTCCGATTTCAGCGACTCAGAAGAAGGTGGCTACACGGCCATCGATACATTAAATAAGGGAAAAACGGAAACCACTTCGAATAAAAATAGCGAGTGTTCATCATAACGCTTTTCTTAAAAAGGAAATTTGAAATAAATCCGTTTATAAATGAAGACAGTACAACAGCTGCAAATTCAAATCCCATAGGTACTACTTGTTTGGCACAAATTTCTTTCGAAAGCAAAATCATGCCAGGAGATAAAAGGAAAAGGTGGCAGCTGAAATTAATAATAATAATAATAATAATAATAATAATAATAATAATAATAATA